>JANHAO010023917.1:0-11761 GCA_026873985.1 Saraca asoca
AATATTTTTTATAAAAATAAAATAGAGTATTTATTATTTTATAATTATTAATATAAAATAATATTCTTTTAGAAATTAAAAAAATCCCCTGTGTACGCACAAGAAGCTTGGGCCGCAAGGAAAGAAGCTTCACGGCTGTAGAGGTAGATGGCTGAAGGGCAAAAAAGGAAAAAAATTTTTAAAAAGCCATAAGCTCGTCGAGACGCTATTTCAACTAGCGTCTGAATAAAGCTATAAGCTACTTCAATAAGCTCCTTTACCAAACAGAGCTATTTTGGTCAAACGAGCTTATAAGCGAGTCAAATAATCTATAAATTAGCTTATTTCCTTACCAAACACACTCTAAATGAACTAATATAGGATACGTTTTTACTCAATGATTTTCATTTGGTAATCTTTGTCTTGGTAGGAACAACAAAACTGCTATCTTTGTAAAATAGTTGTCATTTTATCTGTGTAGTAGTAGTAAACATGAAATTGAGAATCTTAAATTTGTAATTGTAGAGAAAAATATAAGTGACTTCATCTTAAGAAGTCTACTAAATAGGTACTAAAATACCTAAAAATATTAAACTTAATTTGTTGTAGCAATTGCTTTCCATATAAAAAATAAAAATAAAAATAAAAAAATAGGTTGGCCCACAGACCAGTCCAGTCCGTGGATGAGCTGGACCGGATTGGACCGATAATTCACAGACCCGTTTTGATGCGGGCTCATTTAGGTCCGGTTTGAATGGATTTTGGCTTGGTCCGATCCGATCCATTCATTTGACACCCCTAAACAAGCCTAAACATTTTCTATAAATCCATACTCATGAATTTGAACAAAATTGGCAATATTAATTAAATGATTATTAATTTTAATACTGAATTAGAACATATGTTTTGCCTATTTTGTTGGAAGACTTTTGCTCATGTCGAAGTTTTGCTGACCCCAATTTTTTTTAAACCCAAATAATAAAACTCATTTTGACGAAGCAATAAAATATTTAATATACATTTCGTGTCTGGTATAGGGGAAAAAAATTAATACATTTCACTTTGAATCAAGTATACACAACATATATATACTAGTTTAAAACAAATCCTAGTTAAAAATTAAAATTAATCAATTAATATTTCCACTTTTATCTCAACTTTAATGAGTAATTTATAACTTTCCAAAATAATTTTTAAGATTTTCAAAGTTTAACACTGTAGAACTTAAAATTATAGTGTAGCTAGACAAAAACAGTTAGTTAGCCGTCTTGTTGAATGAAATGCTTTTAGTTGGTAAAAAATAAAACGAATTAATGAAATCTGGCGTCACTATCAAAAGAAAACCTTAGACCCAACAATAAAAAATAAAGGAAGGAAGAACAAATGAAAGATGGGGCTGTAAAAATATCCATTGCACCAACAAAAAGTGCAGGCGTGGTCTGTACATGTGGCTATTAAAACGAAGATTCTACCTCTGGCTGAGGAGAAGACAACTCATTAGAGGCCTCTATGGAATATACTCACTCCATTATGTATGAGATGAACGATAACCAAGTTCCTGGTCGGGGGGAAAAATAGGATTGGCCATACTATACAGTATTTACAAACTCCGCTAGAGAAACCACACTAGGAGCACCGGGAATTTGTGCTCTCACATTTGATAACCCGGGTGTTGTACGAACCACAAAATCCACATTTGTGATATAGCCAGTGAAAGCGTGAAGTGCCTTTTCGATCACAGTCATTGCACAGTATGTCCTGCATTGCCAGCACAAAACATGACTAAATGACATCACATGCTCTCTTTGCGTAAAATAAAGTGAACAATGATCTCATATTGATGAAATAAATATGCAAGCAAAACAAAAAAAAGATGTCAGAAACAACATACCTGATAACGGTCCCTATACTCTTCAGGAAGCTGCTCAGCAGCCAATAGAGCATCAAGCATACCAAAGTAAACCTGGGAAGGTAGAGAAGCAAATAAGAATAGTGTGTGTTGTCCCTTCGAAGTTATAATGCCATTGTATTTCTGCTTCAAAAAAATTAGTTGAGATCACATTTTAGTGAATTGTCTCAAAATATCATATCTCCATTGCGCTCATCGAGATGGACATCTTCCTCCATCTTCATGATTCCTCATCACAAAATAACTAAAATCCTTTACAAGTTTTAAATGTTTTAAAAAAAATTTAGGGCATAATATACACAGCCGCAACAAATTAGGAGCATCACACCACCCCTAGGGAGTAAATACATAAAGAAAGTCTTCTTACCGCCATATCTCCCAATGATCTGCTGCAGAGTGGACATGTGTAGTGACTACAAGTGTATGCCTGACATTGTACAAAAAGTACATGATTCAGTTTAAAATCCTAAAATATAAATAACATTAGAAGGTAAAAAAAAGAAAAAAAATCTACAAATTGGTGAGAAAAAGACCTGAAAGCAAGCTGAATGCATATAATGGCCACAAGGTAGAGCTCTGACTGTTGCACTTGATGTGAACAAGTCGTCACAGCAAATTGGGCAGTTCATTTCAAGACTTTTCTCCAGGCACTTGTGAGAAGAGGATTTCATCCCTAAGCAACAATTGCATTTCATACAATGAAAATAATCAATCCCAAGGCCTCTTCCCACACGGCATATATTGCAATATGGGCAATGATACACATTCCTGAAATAAAAAATGATGTGAAGTTCAAGCTACAAGAAAGGAAAATAATACTAGATTTAAAAGTTGACAGATTAAAGGGTACACATCACATTATTTTTTTTTTTCTAACACAAAAATATCATATTTCAAAGAATCTTCTTTAATAAATATCTTTTATACTATGTAGTATGTACATCTGTATACATATAAGCATCAAAAGAATAGAAATCCGAGATTTTCCTATTTGATTTGATTTTCTCCTTAAGAATGGTAGATGCACCTCTTTGGATCATCCATTAGATGTCGGTCTCAGTCCTAATGCAAAGAAATGTGAGAGTCAAGATACTTGGCTCACACCATAGATCCCAAATTCCCAATCACACACCAATTGCAACCGTTGAGATGGAGAAAGGCATGTTTACAGTTAGAAATAGCCTATTACTGTTCATATATCCAACCATTCAAGCTCTAGGTTTTTCTTCAGTGCAGTAAAGAGTTGAAGATATCAAGGTTCCCATGCTATTTATGGAATTCTAACAGCAATATATTGAGATTCTAGGAGGAGAAAAAAAAAAAGAGAGTCAAAATAAGAATGTTTGCTTTGAAGTACAAAGCAGCAGACAAAACAAGCTAAGTGCTGCTAAGAGGAGATTTATGACTAGTCCAAACTGAATCAGTGTTGACCTCAAAAAGAAAGAGTTTGATTGAAAGAAGGTCCAACTGCTTTGTATGCTGAGGTACAATGAGACCAGGATTGTAAGAAGAGCTTAAAAGCTATTATAAGATTTTATTTGGATTAGAAACATTGAACTTTTTTAATTTTAAAGCACCAAGAGTACCTTTCATCATCAAAAAATTTGCAAATGTTGCAATAGTACTTTGCCATTACAAGTCCGTTACACGAAGGCGTCATGCATGTAGGCCCAACTGGCTGTATATTCAGGCACTGCATGCACATCATTTCTGATGTTGCCTTTCTGCAATGACCATGCAGATAGTTAGAGGTCTAATCAATATGAAATATAAGAAATACAATCAGAAACTTACCTGTCCATAGAGTGATCGCTCACATTGTCATGGCAAAATCTACATGTAAACAACTGCCCACAACATGCAGCTCGAAGTTTGCAGTTTCTCTTATAGTGCTCGCACCCAAATATTTGTTTCTCTGGGTCCCGAAATGATGCGGTGTGTCCTTCTATTTCTTCACCATTAGAAGATTCCCAATCTGTAGCTTTAGGTAACTTCTGCTGGGAAGCTATCCAGCGACTGCAATATACAAATTAAAGATCAATAATTGGAATTTGAAGACATTAGGGTAAAGCACGATAAGATGATCTGCATATCTATAATTGTATAGAACAAGATAATCAAGGTCACTGGAATTAACCTAGTCAATAAATTCTGCACAAGATATGCCTTTCTCCTTGGATCAAGGGTTGAATCCCGATAAACCTTTCTGATCTCTGACTCAAGTTCATTCTCATTCATCCGGAATATGTCTTTCCAACCAGGTTTGAACATTTGATCGTTCAGGTCCAAGCTTTCTTGACATTCAGCACCTAGGACAAAAACATAATACATTAAAATTTCCACCAAAAGAAAATCAACACCACGACAAGAACAAGGTATGTTCCCTCTATTGCCAGAGAGTACAACTATAAGCATCACATGCACACTCAACAGTGATAGTATTTTAGAAACCTCTTCGGGAAATGTTATGCTCTGATGTTTCTGTTGGCGATGAAGACACTGGACTCTCTTTCCAGCATTCACTGAGCCATTCATTGAACATAGTGTTTTTAGTTGCCTGCTTCCATGTGTCCATCATTTTGTTCTGTTCATCCTGCGTAAGGGCTGAAGTTACCCAAGGTAACATTGATTGGAGAACTTCAGCACCTGTAGTTCCAATTATTCGGCCTACTATCTTATCTTGTTCTTCCACAGTGAAGTGTCTACCAAACAATGGCCACAGCTCGCGCTCTTCTCTGAAAATATGCTGATCCAGGGTCACTCTTATGGATTTGCACATCCCTTGAAGCTTAGTTGCTAGCTCATTGTATTTCCTGCTATGATCACTACCATTGGCATCAGAAATTTCAAATCTACCTCCACTTACATCCTCTGGCATATGGTCCATTTGTAACCTTTCGTTGAGGACAGAAAGCTCAGAAAGAACAAATGAAATATCTTCAAATAATTTTTCTTCCTGCTTATGGTCTAGCATGTATGAGTGACTCACATTGTGAAGTGCCTCTTTGGATTCTAAAGCGGGAAATACTATATCATCTTCAGCATTACTATGGGCTCTATGTAAACCCCACAAAAGACGAAATCTGCCACTAAATTGCCTAAGAATTGTCTCATCACCAACACCAAGCTTTCCAGATTCAACATCCAAATACTCCAAATCCTTGCGTATAGCTTTATGAAATTTAAATATAGTATCAATTGGTCTTTCTGCAGATCCAACTTCACATGAGCTGTTATCGGTTTCCCATATGAAAAGACTAGAATTAAGCGATGGAGCAGAAGAGCTGAAAGACAAGGAGCGTAAAGACTTGGCAGTAGAAAGAGAACTCAGGCCCAGATTATTACTGCTAACTCCTAAACCTGGCACACAACAAGACCGAGGACTACAACATTGTTTCTGGACACTTTCAGTCTCTGAAGTTTTAGGGACATCACCATTCTTGTGCAACTCCAATATGTTTCGCTTGACTGGTTTTTTGCTGTCATCTGAATCAGCTGATAATGAGCAATCTCTAGCACTAGCAGATAGTCCAGAAGAGCATGCACAGGATGACCGAACAAAATTTTCTTCAATATCAGTAAGTCTTTCAGCAGGACAGCAACCTGAAGTATTTGAAGACAAACACAAACCCTCATTGCGAGCCTTGCAAGCCCAGCCACAGAAAAGCGTGATTAGTGCGGCATCTGTTGCTGGAGCTAGAACACAATGACAAACAATCAGATATAAAATACACAAAAAATAAATTTCCAAAATATGCCAAGTCTTTTTAGGAAGTGCCAAATTGGAAATAGACATACCTGCCAACTGCATGTTCTTCAGAAACACCTTTGCTTCGTCTTCAGTCAATGATCCAACCAACCATGGCAGGACACGTTCAATCAATTTAAGAGGCATCATGCACAAACTTTGATACAAAAGGTCACGTTGCCTTTTGGAGCTAAAGTGCTTCCGAGCAAGTGGTAGAACCTAGGTACGTAAAGAATTCAGCACATACTTGTATAGGTGAACAGATAACTTCAACATTACAAAATTCTTGTCAATACACAATTAATACATAATAAATATACAATTATGGACTTAGAAACAAATAACTTTGAATGTCATGTTTACTTTTCCAACAACACATGACCTTCTAATTCCACCATTATGTCAATCTTCCTTTAATAGGCTAACATTGCATTAGCATCAACAACAAAGGCTCACCTGAACTTCTTCATTATAGAAATGTCTCTGTATGGTTTCCATTATATGATCAGCATGGGAGCATAATTTGGAATAAAATTCAGCTTCAGAAGTAGATGTTGCTCCTTCACTCTGAATAACTTCAATCAAACACCTGAACTCATTAAATTGGCTTTCTTCTTCAGCATGCTCCTGAAAGAAAGAAAACTCTCCATCTACAGCTGGAAATATAACCTTGTCCTCGGCGATACTGCATGCACAGAAGAATCAATTTTTCAGATAACAAAGGTAAACTTTACCAGCCAAATAGCATAATATCAATTATTTCTTGTTTCCTGCAGCTAAAACCAGATGAAGAATAAAGAATAGACAACAGATTGCTGAATGGCATTCAGCATTTAGTAACAACTATTTTGTCACTCTTTGTACTATATAATATAATACATTTAAGATAAATGACTTAAAAAGATCTTCCAACGAGCATCTATCACATCCATATTTAGTGACTGCTGAACATCCTTTAATATTCATCATTCACTCTTTTATGCTGAATTATCCTTCTTTCCTTTATTTTTTTTATTATTCCATTCTAGCGTTTCAAAATTTTATGATTAAAGTTAGAGAAAGTGTGCAACAAGACATCTTTTGTTTCTAATATATTCTATCTCCTTAATTTTACTCCTAGCAGTCTGCCAATTGTTTTATAAATGAGAAGTGGATACTAGCCTCGTGCAAAGGGGGCCAAATAAGAGAAATGAGCAGATGAACAGTAACAATAAATTAGGTCCGGAAACAAACAAAAGATATCCTACAAGAAACTAAAAGAAGGAAATTATCTGATCTCCCACAAGAAGTATAAGATTCTTCCACCAACCTAAATCTGGTAAAACTATGTTAAGGTGACACGTACCTGTGAAAGATGCAAACTTCAGCAATAAATTGCAATCTTTCATTAAAAGCTGAGAGATTAGTAAAATCTCCAGATATTTGTATCTTCCGTGCCTCCACAGCTATCTCGCATAACTCTTTTTTAATTGCATTATGCCAGAGCAATATTTCATCTATAGGATGTGTTCCAGTGGTATCAGAAACATCCACACTGGACTCTGAATACTTCCGTTTCCCAGTTGTTGTGAACTCGCATGCACAGTTTACTTGCTCATTTGGATGGGTTAATGGGCAAGGACTACATCGAACTAAAGAATGATCTGTACAACTTTCAACTGTGTTAGCACCACTTCTCCTCTCCATCCAAGTGAAAATAACCTTCAATAAGTAAGAATACAAATAAATACATTAACATGACACATCATTTGCATATGAATTAAATGCTCAACTTTGCATGGCATATACCAAAAAACACACATGATACCATGGTAACATTATTATATTATAATTAACAATAAAAGGAAAATGAAATGCTCCAAAACAGATCTTGAAAACGATACCTTTTGAAGTAGCTTCTCCTCTGGCACTATCTTGCTTAAGCACTTCCTTAGATCCTGAGATTCATCGGGTGACATAGATTTTGAAAGCCATGGAAGAAATTCTGCCATCATATTCACAGGAATACTGCACAGAAACTGCCAGACTAAAGATGCCTGCTCCTCAAGAGAGAACTTCTCAATAAGCAATGGGAATACCTGTTATCATAAAAATATATATATATACAAATTACACACAAACCCAAAGTGTTATAGAAAGTCAGAGTCATGACCAATGTCACTGTAATAAATTCTCAGAGTATCATCTTGGTATTGGACCAATCCAGATTATTGGACCCAACCCAAATCACCTCCACCATCCCCGTCTTATATATTATTATTAACTATTTACAAGGATCAAAATCAGATCTAAATTTCAATCATAAGGTCAATACGATTCATCATTTGCTTAAGCCATCACCTTTCTTCTTCATACATTCAATAAATGTGTAAAGTCTAACTATTTATTTTAACTTTCTTACATTTTTTTTAAAAAAATAAAGAATTATTTGGCTATTCTTAGTAAATCCTCTTTTTATAATTAACATGTGTATAAATGCCAGAAATTTCTAAAGACAAATTTCAGCCACTATCAGCTCAAACTGTCTTCTTGCTTGGAATCTTATAGGTGTCTGTTAATGATCCATTGAAAGGGATCCTTTGTCTCATATTCAGCAGGAGCGAATAGCATATTAACATGTTTTTCAAGTTTTAGGAAGTCATTTTCTATTTTTGTTCTTGTTTCAGCAGATGTCTTATCCTCTGTCCGGGTAGTCTTCCATTCTCTCTAGGAAAAAATTTCTTCCTTTCTGTTTAGCTATATTCCACAATTAATGAAATGTTTGGCAACATGTAATAACTTATAAAAATTTATTTAATAATTTTTCTAACAATCAAAGGGATCTTATGATCCTATTTTTATCCATTCTTTATATCGGATATACTTTGTGTATATCTCATTGTATACAAGGACACAGTTATGAAATAAACAAGTACCTGCTCCTCTTCCTTAGCCATGTGTTGATTAACTGATGTTTGCAGAGCACCTGCGCAGGATGCTAACTCCCTTGGGAAACTTTCATCATTCTGGATACTAGAATTTAGCAGCTCAAATAGATGATCAAAAAGATTGCTTTCACCCTTGTGTTCAAGAGAATATGTCTGTGCTACATTCTTAACGCGTATATCAAGAGCTGGAAAAATTACCTACATTTTCAGAATATATTTCTTTGAAAACTTTTGAACATAGAAGAAACCAGCGCTGATGAAGACAACTTATAAACAATGCTGCAGGAAAGGAAAAGAATCTACAAAAATAAAGCATACTGGCTTTATGTTTTAAACAACTAGTCATCAGACTTTACCAGCGAATCAATAGGAACTTCCCTAATAGACAAATCACGTAAAGGGGGGAGCTCTGATAATTTAGATTTTTGAAGCTGACAGAGTTTCTGGCTTTCAGAGTAAAAGATACCACCTAAATATTGATGTATACTAATGCACGTATAACTTTCTATACTGATTATAAATAGAATGATTTTATGGGATTTGGCTCCTCTATAAAGTCAAATGCATTTTAGAAGGTAAAATGCAACATCATAGCCATTGGTGAAAAAAATCAGTGGAACAAATAATTATAGAGTCATAAATTACTTTTTTAATTGATTGTTATTTATCAAATTCTCAGCCCTTTGATTTTCTCATCAACAATTATGATATAGTGCTTTATCTTCTAAAATGCACCTTGCACCTTTGAAGAGCCAAATCCAATTTTATGTATCATCAGTTGCTTTTCAGATTCATTAAGTCAGTTACAAAAGTGAAATTATCTTTGTATTTCAGATTAACTGCTTGCCCCAAACACTCTTAACATAATACAGTTTTCCTGCGTCTTTTCCCATCTTTTGATAGGCAGTGACAGAAAATAAAGGAGTTAATAAAAAACAGTAAATTAAGAAAGATGCATAGACTGTAAATCCATCGATGATATTTATACACAGGATGAGCCCCCTATGCTTTCCAAGCGGAGCAGAGGAAGGCATAGGCATCAAAGCTAGCTATACACCATCGGAATGGAACCATGCATTTCAACTTGACCGCTAACCTAAACACTTGATAAATGATATAATAATCCCTTGCCACTCCTCTCTGCGTAAACACTAACAGAAGATAACGTGGACTAAAAATCGAAAAAGCAAGAGTAGGTTAAGAAGACACAGACACTATAAATCAATTGATATTTATGGAAGGAAAATAATTCAAAAGAGAAGCACATGTAGCAGTGATTAGAAACTTGCTACCTTATGCTGCTAAATTGGAGCAGAGGAGGGGATAAGTATCCAAGCTAGCTATATACCAGTACAAAGATTTGTACGTCATCTCTTACAGCAACCAAGGAACTTTAATTACGTAATTCATTGAGAAAAAAATCCAAAATATTAAAGTTGAAATCATATATAACAAGAAATGGATTAAAAAATAGCACCTCATCTTCAGCATTGGAGTGGTGCCTATAAATCGATCTCAAGAAATGGCAGCGTTCTAAAAGCGGCTGGATATCGGAGCGATTTCCGGTAGCAAATGCCATAGCTAATCGGTGAAGTGCGTCAAGCTCATGCCTAATCGCTTTGTGAAAGAACCAAAAAATCAAAATTGGCGACGACTTAAGTTTCTCGGTCTTCAAAGCACCATTGGATGAGGAAGACGAAGAATCCACCTTATTCACAGAATTGGACAACACCGCCACTCCTCCACCGCCGTCCAAGTGCTGTAGTCCCGTCAACGGCGTAGCCATGCCCGTTTTCTCTGTAGAAAAGCCTTTTTGGACTTTTCTCACACCTACTGCCTGTTTTCCAGGAAAATCCTCTCTAAAAACTTTCCCCGTTTCTTTCTATAGCAAGTTAACAACTAACAATTTGAGAAAGAAAGAAAGAGATAAAAAAAATTAAAAGGGTGGTCTCTATCTCTTTTTTTTTTTTTTTCTTTTTTTTTTTTAATCTCTTCTCGCTGGACAGCGGAGCTGAAAGGGCAGTTTGGTTACGGCGATAAGGAAACCTGAGTGGCCCAAGTTTTTATAGTCGGGTTGGTGCCACGTGGCTCGAGCATGCCATGTAGGACGGTGATGTTTATACCAGTACACCACGGCCAGGCAGATCTGCAATTTTTCGTTATTTTTCATTAAACCTGGAGGTTGGAACAATGAAGTAATTTGCAATTTTACATTTCTCTCGGTAGATATTCATTAGCTAATAGTGTTGATTTGTAATTAAGGAGTTATTAAATTTGTTATAAAAGTTCAATATAAAAATTATACCTGTATAGAATATATATAATGTTGTGATTTTTAAAAAATTACAATTATATAAATGTAAGAAGCATAAATTTCTATCAAAATGTTGTATAACTAGTACAAAAAATTATATAAAAATTACAGAAACACGTATCTGTGTGATTTTTGTTAACAGATGTTGCATTCTAATATCAAGTTATTTTTGGTTATTGAATTTTTTGAGCCATTTAAGTGTGTCTTCGGAAATCCATTTTTTACCACTATAAAACCCACTTTTTAAGTTTTCCACTAACAATATTTCACATATTTTTTTTAAAGAATAATTTCCTTACAACATATAAAAAAATACTTAGAAAAATTTAATGTGATAAAGTAGAAGATTTTAGATGAAAAAGAATTTGTGATGAAAGGGGGAAAACAGTGGCCACATATTGGATGAGAGGCAATTTTAAAGGCATATGGAAATAAAGCATAGTTTTATGGTTATTATTTGTTTATGGTCCATTGATTAACGTTCAAAGGATTTGAAAAACAAGACAACATTGATCATGATATTGATAACAACGTCAAGGTTTATCTCAAGGTGCTTCGATCGTGATTAAAAATATGAGGTTACAAATATTAGAGGATAAGAAATCAAAATTTGAATAATACGAAGGACGAAAGATAAAACTGAAGAAAATTTGTTTTTGCCCACAAAAATTTATCTATGGGCAATAATATATTATTAGAAAGAAGAACTTTTCTTTCTTGTCCATAGTTTAGAAGTTGGAAACTTATCTCTTTTTTTTTTCAATTATTAAAATTAAAAATAAGTAGATAAATCTTCAACTCATCTCCATGTATTATTAAATATATTTTCATATGTTGATGATTTTCTTATATAAGATTTCTTTTTTTAATCCACCTAAATGATT
>JANHAO010023918.1:0-11777 GCA_026873985.1 Saraca asoca
CATTTTGTGGTCAAAATTCCCCCCCCCCACACCAGAAAACAAGGACACCCCATTTTTAAAACCCCCCCCCCCCCCCCCCCAAAAAAAAAAAAAAAAAAGGCTTGCATGAGATTGTTATAAGTGCCAGCATCCGTATTGCTCACTTTCATTTCAAGAAAAAGGTTACATCACATTCAAAAATAGGCTTCAACAGAAGCTTCTTATACAGAAGCCATAGGGAAAAAGCTTAAACAGAAGCTTCCTATATATTGCTAGCAAAAGGTTACATCACATTCAAACTGCAGTTTGTAAATTCATTTCAGCTCTGCTGAATCAGTCTACATTCCATCCTCCCACAAGTTATAATTTAGTCTTACAACACATATATCAAATTTCAAAAATAGGCTTCAAACTATGTCAAGTTCAATCTCTAATAAAGACACTTATAAAAGCTACTACTTTACCACACTTATAAGTTATTGTTCAACAATACAAGTGCAAGATATTAGGAGGCAATTCAGCAAACAAGCATCTAATCTAGCTTCCAACTTGAACTATTCTCAAACACAATTAGCTTTTAACATTAATTGATATAATGTCTCAATCCACATCAAGTGTAAAACTCCAAAGAATATGTTTAATGCATCCAGTTTAGCAAACACATCTTCCTCACTATATAAATAGGGTCTACTTTGCTCAAGAATTGTGAGGCCCCTTTGTGCAATTTCAACTTATCTTTCAACAACAGTTGCTTGTTTTTCAAGAACTGCAATAGATCTATCATAAGAAAAGTTTGCCTTTTTTACCACATCTGTTAAATCCTTACTTCTCATAGTCATTTTTTCAATGTGAATTTCAAGAATATCAGCCATAGGTGCTTTGCTCTTAGAACCTTTGAAGGAAGAAGATCCATAACTATAATTGGAGTTACCATATGATGGACTAAAACCATCCATGTTTCCAATTGAAGGAGTATCATTTCCTAAGTTTAAAATTAGATTCAGATATGTCAATACCTTTAAGCGACTCATTAAGGTTGATTCCTTCCTTCTCCCACTGTTTAAGCATGTCAACAACACTTTTAGCATGTTTACCAGTTGCTTTATCTATAGTACAGAGATCATAGAGCTTGTAATAATGCTTGACTTTTGTCTGCATCCATTTTATAGCTTTAGGCTTGGCCTACAAGTACATGACATTGGACAAATTTAATTCGCCATTCATCTTAAATGTGTATTCTAGTTTAGCTTAAGTTACCCATATAAGTAATTGACTAAGACATGCTTATAAATCTCCTAAGATGTTCCCATGAAATATAGGCAATTGTTACCTAAAACATGTAGATACATTCAGATTGCAATGAGTTGCTTAGAATAAGGTCTATTTGTACTATGCACAATTCAGATTTTGCTTTGTTTTCTTACAAAAAGTACTATATGCTATGCATAATCGCAACTGTCATATATATATATATATATATATTTGTTATAAACATAAATTATCTCACATATCTCCTTCAAAATATGTGGCTCTACATCAAATAGTTGTGTTATTGGATCCCAAGCAATTTCACTCCAAGCATTAAAAAGATCATAACACTTTTTAAAATTATCTTTTAATGTCTTTAACCTATTCTTTATGTGCTTTTTTCTAATACTTGGTCCAAATGTAGCTCATAAAATGTTGACTACATCACTATACCCTGTTATACATAATTGCCTATCAATGAAATTTCTCTTCACATGTTGCTTTAGCATGGAATCAACTAAGTAAGTGTCCATTTCTTTGATCCATCTTAAAGTTTCCTTTGCTATTGTTTTAGCTTTGGTTGTTGTTCTTTTTGTTTTTGGCATATTCTAATCTACACAGCAACAAGCATTAATTCTTTAAAGTAACAAGATCCAATATAATTGTAATATCAATAGTTTTCTAACAAGAATACATTAAATAAACATTTAATTAAGAAAGGTTTCATATTAGAAAAGTCATATAAAGTCACATAATGCATAAGATTAACCAATGCAACATTTATGCTCATAAGTTTTGCTCATAATCAGCTTATATATGGGCTTCTATGTTGTCTCTCAATAGTAAACCATCCCTATAGTCCTCATCTTGATTTTGTGTGACATAGTCATCCATAATGTGTGTTAAAGATTGCAACAATTCTCTATCAACTTCATCAATTAATCTCTCATTAGGATCCTTATTCATTAAAAAATTATGAAGTATACAATAAGCTATGATAATCTTGGTCATGGTTTGGAAGGAATAATGTAGTTTGGTTCTGCCACCTATTATAGGAAATCTCTTCTTCAAAACTCCAAATGCCCTTTAAATAATATTACGTAATAAAGCATGGTGAAGGTTGAATAATTCTTTTGCATTTTGTGGCACATAATTGGAATACTCCTTTAGAGGATAGCGCACACCTCTATATGGTCTGAGTAAACCGCTTTTCAATTGAAATTCGGCATCCTCAAGATTAAATTTTCCTACATGTATACTCGAAATAGAGCTATGAACATGTGAAAAAAACTATGAAGAATGCACACAAGTTTCAAAATTTACCTTGGATAAGCTCTAACTTATCTTCCCTATTCAACGTATTCTTTAGCACCTTCGAATCGGAATGTAGTTCCTTCTCAACTATCAAGAACATATGTGAAATTCATACTAAAGTCACAAGCTACTAAGACATTTTAGGTGGGCTAATGTTTTCTTCCCTTGAATTGAGTGGTAGATTCTTTCGATACCTTTACACGAATATGTGTTCCATTTATAGCTCCAATGAAATCCTAGGCCAAAAACTTAGATTTCAATATCTATATAACATTAGCTTCCAACCATATTCGAATAAGGAGCTCACAAAAAAGCAAAGGTAGTGTCTACTACTGTTAAGTATTTGTGGTAGGACGTGGGATCCAAAGAGTTGCACTAAAAATTTCTTCTTAAGTGAAATAACAGCTCGCAAGATGTATGAAAATGCTAGCTAATTATCTCTCCAAAATGATGGAAGAAAAAAGACACAGTTTAATGTTTGACATTGTGTGCTAAAATATGAAGAAATCTCCCTACTTGCTCCTCCCTTGTAGTTTTAACAGAATCCTTTACTCTACCAATGCCTTGTAATTTCTCACACAAGGAAAGAAATGCATGAAGATCCATACATATGATATCACAGTTGTTTTCTGATTGTAGTGGTTGTTGTATTAATTCTTAGTCTTGCCACATTCGATCTCTTCTTGTGCTCCCATCATTAATGGGTTTGTGGACATTTTGTGAAAGCAATTGTACTAAATGTAATGTATGCACAATGTAACACATAACTTGTAACACACAAATTGAACGATGCCTTTCCTAATCCACCTTCAATTAAGTATAAAAGTTTTCAATTATCGCTCCAAAATTAGTTATTTATTTTATGTGATATTCATCATCGTATATATCATCTAGACTCTTGTCCATAGAGAACCCATAGCTATCATGGTTGTCCATCTAATAAACATGTGGTCATGCAATAAAAGCATAAAATTTATGTAATAAGAAATCAACCCATAAGCTAAAGGCTTACAATGTGAAAGCAACCTATTCTATGCAAACATTATGAAAGTAGTTACTCAATTCAATCACAAAGGTGGATGCAAAGATATATTTTCACATTGTTCTAATCATGAAGTTAACATTCAATTAAAATAGTTATAACTTACCTTTCCCAAAACTTGCTTAGTTTGGTATATGGTTCTAGCCTTTAATGTGCAATCCAATATAGTGGAGAAATGCTTGATCGTTACTGACTATATCCTTATTACTATATAGGTCTTTTGTAACCAGATGCAGGAGTCAGCTCTGCATCTTCTGAGATTATACATAAAATATATTTAGACAATAAAAGGCATGTTTAAACTTGCAAAGTTTGTGTCAATTATGGATATTATGACATATTCGGCTTATAACACACTAAGCTGAAACAAATTATTAGCAACAAAAAGAAAGGACTCAAGAAATGACATACCATTTCTAGTTTGTTTTTGATACATGTACAATATCCCTCTATAAAAAATAACAAAAGAAAGGTTAAAGAAAAGTTATGGGCAAAATGTTGAAAGCTGAAGTCTTCATTGTAAATTTATCGGGAAAATATTGAACCCAAATAAAATATTGAACTAAAGTTTCTTCTATAAAAAGGATTTTGCTTAAGCAAAGCTCTATTCATTAATAGTTACTTAGCATTCACATAAAGTATTCTAAGCACTTTTTAAGCTCAGCCTTCATAAGTATTCATGGTAGTTCTAAAAGAGTTGATAATCCTAGAATAGATAAGGAAACACTATTCCCCAAGCTACTCTAGTAAGAAAGTAATTTTTTTTTTTAAAAAAATATGCTTAAAATTGAAAATCAGAGTTACCAACTATTCTACCACTAACCAGAAGGTTAGCACAAGAGGAAATAGTAACTTGATGCTTTCCAAAATAGTCATTCCACCATTGGAATTGTCAATGAAACTAGCTCTTATTGAGGTAATAGGGCTTATGCCAAATAATGTAAGACTTATACTAGTGCCATTTCTTATAATTGTGCCTGTACCAATGCTTGTGCCTATGCTTGGAGTTTTTGATGGTGTTCCTATGGTGCTGTAAGAAGTAACAAAACAATATCAACATATAACCTTAAAATGTGCTTACTTTTGATAAGGATACAAATTTAAGAACTAAATCTAGAGATCAGTAGTTGAAAAACCACTTAGTAAACTTTCAAATCATGCTCAGCTAGCTAGTACTTGTTTTCAGTAGCTACTTTTGGCAGATGCTAAAATCAAAGATCCACATTCTTAAACTTTTTGCAAATATAGAAATAAAAAGCAATGCCTTATATCAATAGGGAAAACATGGTATTGGATTTTTGAAATGCATATTTTTTAATTCCCTAACAATTTTTTTTTTTTGAAAAGTTGAGAAAAACATGAAATGGACATTCGCATTTTCAAAACACCAAAAACCAACCATAAATGCTTAGGAGAAAGAAGGATCATGCTTTCCACATGATTTCGACTTCAAACTCAATCTTGTAAACAAAATCCTTTGAAAATTCAGAGGATATACTTCACAATTGACAATTAAGAGGAAAAATGATATCAAGATTAATAGCTAAACATACTTGGCACTTGAAGGGTAAGCACAACTGGATGATAAGTTATGCATCTATGAGACAAAGATACAAAGAAGAGAGAAAACATTAGTAAAAGTGGAAACTCTTCAAGGATTTGGCAAAATTAATGGTAAATTAGAGGAACAAGATGCTTACTAGGTGCAGTTTGACTAATAGTAGTAGTTTCAGCAAAATCACGGCTACCCTGAACAACAACTGTTTAGAGCCCATTACAGTTATCTTTCACAATGTTGGGTTGATAACAAACTCCTTTTTGTAAAATAGAGGTACAATCAACCCTAGTTTCACAAGCATAATCTAGTGTTTTCTAAAGGGCTTAATCATTGACACTATCTTTGCATATATAGTAAAAAGCACCTATTTGGGGAAAATAATTGAAGGAAATCAATAAATAGTTAGCTTGCAAAAAATCCTATCTTTTTTGAACCATGAAATTATCTCAATTTTCTAGATTTAGAAATTGTCCTCATAATTGAAAAATTCAAAAACTCCTCCTCAACCAAAATTTAGGCTTGTAGAATAGACACCATGTAGAAAACCCATTTCACTAACTCAAGCTTTGACATAGTATCAAAACCCTAGCAAAAAAAAAAAATGGAGCAAATTTTTATAGACCCCATCTAAAAGAACATAAAAAAGGATAAGATATCATAATTAGAAACTTTTTTATCTAGATTTTGAAAAAAAGCACACACAGAAATCTAGGTGTTTACTTGAGTGACTAGTGAGGGCCAAGAAAAGCAAAAAATACACCAAAAGAGTCATGATTGATGAAGGGTATTTAGCAAAGTGAAGTGGAATTATCTATTGAATCGGATGGTTGAAACTTGATGGTTGCCTATAAGTGTTGCATGAGATAGAGGGAAAGAAAAATGGAGTAATATAAACCAAAATTTATAGAGGCAATTCAGTGAAAATTTAAAAAACATATAAATGTTACAAGAAGAAGGAGCAAAACTCTAAAACTAGGACAAAAGGCAGCATTAAAATAGTTAATCAATGAAGCAATTAAAGAAAGTTCCAGCTTAACCACTAGTAATTACTGGTATACATCAAAACAATTAGTTCAGCTGGCTACTGTAAGTCCTTTGGGTTTGATTTTTCAGAGATTGATCATGCTTGTCACATTCTGATCCCATAAGGGTTAGTAGGTCATTGAAAGTTAGAGGTCCTTAGATCACATGATGTTTAAGCACCACCCTTTAATCATTAAACTTGATGATCTTAGGAGTATAGTTGAAATGTTCCATTTCCCCAAGGGTTATCGTATTTTGGCACCTTCCCCTGACAATCATGCAGCCTATCCTCTTTTAGGACTTGTCACTATTAGTACCCATCATCTCATTGCTGGGCTTAGATTTCCAGTCTATCTTTACCTCACAGAGCTGTTAAATAAATTAAAACTTTTCCCTTTTCAGCTCACACCAAACTTGTATTCTCAACTCACATCCTTCACCCTTTTATACTTTAGGAATAATCTTCCTCCTCTTTCAACAAGAGTTCTGTGCTATCTATTTAGCATCAAAAGTGTGGGTTAGAATGATGGGATTATCACCTGACATCTCGATAGACTAAGTATAAGAGGATCTTGCCACAAGGTAATGCTAAGGGCAAGTCCAATGCAGGGTATTATAAAATCCATTGGTTTTACATTTCGTGCCCATCTCTATGTAGTCTTCGTAGTTTTGGTTTCATCCTTACTCTTGGTAAGTGAGTTGAGGACATGCAAGCTTGTATGAATTTATTTTATTCTTTGATTTTAACATTTTATTTTATTTTGTCGATAGAGTTGGCAAGGAGAAACCATCATTAGAGGTTGAGGAGCTTGAGGTGTTGGGCTAGTCATTGCTTAGATGATTTGAATAACAATCCCAAGTTTGATTAGGATCTCTTACATTTGCATAAGTTTGCTCCAACTTTAGACATTGAGCTTTCCAAAGATATCGGAGCTCGTCGAACTAGAGAGGTCAGTCCAACAAATTTTGAAGAATACAAAGACATATTAAGGCTTAACCTCTAGATGCCACGAACCCCCTGCTCTGCTCAGTCTATTGCTATTGGCACTTCATTAGCTCCCATTGCTATAAGTCAATCTTTTCTGACTATAACGATAATATCTCCACAAATGTTAGTTCCCATCTCGCATCCTGAGGTGGTTGAGATGGTCAATGAGGTCACATCCCCATTTGATTCCCCTGCCAAAAAATAAAGAATAGACAAGGGGAAGAAGGTTGTTGTTGCTTCAGAGAAGGTGGTACCCGAGTTTGAGACTGAAGAGCAACTTGCCAGTCTTGACCCAAAGATGGGGGAGTACTTCGACTTCCTTCAGGAGAACATTAGCTAGATCCTAGGGTTTCACAATAGGGCTAAAATGTTAGAGTCAGAGGAGACTTTGAGGAAAGGATTAATGAGTTATATAGCCCATCATGGCATATTGGTAACTAAAGTCCTTTCAACTTGGTTCTCTTATCTCTTTGTAATCTAACTTGTCCATCTGATTTTTTAAAGCTTGTTGGTGATAATAAAGTTGAAGAACTTGCTTTGAGCTTAGGATAAGGGGAAGGAAAAGCCTAGCTACTATGACTACTGAGCATTAGAACTAAAGGAAAAAGCTAAAGACACTAAAGTCACCAAGGAAAAAGTTGAGGAAGCTTTATATCATGAGGTGGTAAATCACAAGGTTGTCACATTCAACCTCAATAAAGTGGTTGATGAGTTGACACTAGTGAAGGGTGAATTGGATGTGATAGTGAAGCAAGGAATATGAAGTGGCCAGGAATGAAGTTGCACGGCAAGGAATGCAGTTGCTTTAGTAGAAGAAGAGGTTGCACGAGCTAAAGTGGAGACCACTACGTTGATTGTAAGAGCTAAAGAGGAGGTGGCATTTGAGGCCACTGTTGACTTCTTGTTCACTTTATGGGAGAAGCATCCAAAGATGGATTTTTCTTTTTTTGGTGGGAATATTCTTAAGTTCATTAAAGGCTTCAAAGAGGATGTAAAAGTAGCTTCTCTTGATAGGGGTTCGCAGCTAGTAGGTGTAACTTCTTTGGCTTGGGACTTGATTTCAAGAGAAAGCAACTCCTAGGTCATGGAAACTATTGATGATTGAATTATTGGTGATCAGCTCGCCTCACACATAGACCCTCCTGGCCAAGGCATAACTTTTGGGGGCTAATCTCCCTCGTAGGCCATAATAGTTATAGGCTTATGTATTTCAAACCTTTGTATGGATATTCTCTTTATTAAGCGAGGCTTGTAATGAATTTTATTATTATTACTTCCTTTTTTTTTCAACTGCATCATGTTGGATGTTTAGTATATTGCAAAGATGAATAGATTCCTATAAGTCATAGCTTAATAAATATTAACCAAGTTAAGTGCCTAATCAATCACATTAATGTTTTTCAGCTTCCAATGTATATTTATCAGTTCAAATGGCCAGTAAGTCACATGGATGTGCTTCAACTAGTAGTTTATTGAGTAATAAGGTGTCTTAGTTGGTAGTGAGCCTTAACTGGTAATAAATTGAGCACCGAGGTGCCTTAGCTAGTGTTGAGCCTTAGTTAGCAATAGATTGAGCATTAAGGTGCCTCAGTTAATGATGAGCCTCAATTGGCAATGAATTGAGCACCAAGGTGCCTCAACTGGTGATGGGTCTTAGTAGGCAATGAATTGAGCACCAAGGTGCCTTAACTGGTGATAAGCCTTAGTTGGCAATGAATTGAGAACCAAGGTGCCTCAATTGGCATATGTAGTGCCAGGTAGGAGGTCGCATATATGATGCTGAGTAGTAGGTCACATATGCAGTGTTGAGTAGTAGGTCGCATGCAGTGTTGAATAGTTAGTCATATGCGATGCCAAGCAATAGGTCACATGTAGTGTTATAATTGGTCACATATGGTGTTAAGTAGTAGGTCATATGTGATGCCAAATAGTAAGTCGCATATGGTGCTAAGTAGTAAGTCGTATGTGGTGTCGAATAATAGGTCGCATACGGTGCCAAATAGTAGGTTGAATGTAGTGCCGAATATTAGGTCACATATAGTGCCAAGTCTTTGTAAGTATGTCAAGTTGAATGCCCCTTTTAGATTAGAGTGTTGAGTATTTACTTCCAAGTTAGAAAGGCAATAGCTTACTTTTGGTAAAATACTTTGTGGAAATTTTATTTGGAATTAATAAACAGTCATGAGAATTTCAAAATAATATTACAAGATTAGATAAGCAAACTCGAGTTCACTGATGATATGGGCGGAGACATTCAACATTTCAAGCTTGAGGTTTTCCACCAGAAATCATATCAATCTTTTTTTCCTTTATCCCTAGTTTGGTTTCATCTTCGTAGTAGTGTCAGGCTATATGCTAGTCACCTCGCACACATCCAACTACGTTGAGGGTTGGGAATCTTATGGTGAGTGTCCTGGTAGATGTGATCATATCCAGTCATTGATTACAATCACCCTAGTACTGCATTATATGCTAAGGGACAATCAATGACCAACAAATTTACCAAGATGGTTGCTTAGCATCCTGAATCTCCAAGAATAATGGGAAGCCTAATCTGCCCACTAGTAGTATTACATCTCTTGCAAAGCCATAAAGGAGTTTTAGGGAAGGCTTTAGTTAATCTAAGCTTAGTCTTATCTATCAAAACATCCTTTGTATATGATGTTTGCTGAGTTGCTTGTATCAATCATGATTTTTCATGCCTTGGTGTTACCAATGTTAGCTCAAATATGTAGTGCATTATTATGGGGAGAATGTACCCCTTGCGCATCTTTATCTATAAAGGTAATGTTATCTGAAGTCATCTTTGCTTTCTTGATGGGTCCCTCAAATTCACTGTGTCCTATAAATAGGATGTGATTTAGTTCTCGTATATAGCATTCATACAACTTGTTTGAGGTGCCTACAATGTGAAAGCCACCATGAATTCTAAATTAGTTCTTATCGAAGGTGCATCCTCCTTCTAAGGAGTTTGTTGTCATTGCTACCATATTGGTTGCTGATGCTATTAAGGTCGCTAGTCCACAAGTGGCACCATATAATCTCTTAATTAACCTCTCTTAATTAGGTCCTCAATTACATCCTTAAGTGCCCTGTATTTTGAAATGTTGGGCCTGATTTCATCATAATAAGCACAATACTTGTTCTTGTTCCTGAACTAGTCGGGAGTCTTTATGGGGTTGGGCTTCTTGAAATCCTCTCTATCCTTCTCCGTCATGAAAATCCTTTCATAAGTATCTGATAGGATGTTGTAGCTATCGTGGTAATCTTTATGCTAAGATCGCTCATTCCTAGACTTCTTTGCAAGCTAGTTTTCAGGGTTGTCATCTTGATTCTTTTTGCTATTCCTAGTATTACTCCTCTTTTTACTCTGGTTGGAGCCATTTGCCTAGTCGTTGGACTTCTTAGGCCAAAAGGTTTCCTCCCACTTGATCTCTTTGATAGTTTATTCATAGAATTTACCTAGGTTTGTTATTGAAGACTTTTATATGCTCTCATATAGCTTTCCATCTTTGTAGAGTCCCACTGAGATCACTATCAAAATGCTCTTAGCTAAGGGATTCTCTACATTGCTGACCTCATATATGAACTGGGTGTTGTAGTCCTTCAATGATTCATTCTTTCATTGAAAGACTGTCGTGAGATGGCAGGGTGGTGCGAGTTACCTTCTCAATGCCTTGTATTGATTAGCAAATCTCCTCTAGCATTCTTGACCAGCTGCCGAATCAATCAAAATTAGTAAATTTATAAAATCGAGCTACCTAAACTACTTGTAGTATAGATAACACCAGGTCGAGCCCTTGGATCATTTGGTGGATAATATCAATCAAATTAGGAGGTAGAAATAAGGGGGGATTGGTAGAAACTACACTAATGGCTAACTACATGCAGAAACGAAAATAAAATAAAGATAAACCAACCAGCCCAAGAGAATCAACTAAGCTTGAGATTAATGCATCCTTAATCACTAGATATTCATTCAATTATTGATAATTATAATAGGGATTCCTGAAATGATTAATGAGTCTTGTGCAAAACTCAGCCACAAAGAATCCATCAAAATCTTAATGCATTGCTTAGTTTTCCTATCCTCTTCTACAAGTGTTATCAAAATCTCAATAATCATATTAACATCTAAATTAAATGGATCCATTCTGTTAGGTCCTTAAACAGGTAGTATAAAAAATTTAAAGAGTGGTAAGCAATTTATAATACGGAATTCAAATTAGATCTTGCCCTTATCTCGTTGGAGATGCAGTATACAATCTTTGTTTATTTATCTTTTGAGTTGCAATCAAATAATAGATTCTTGTGATAGGGAAAGTTCAGTTTTTATCAGAATTTGTGAGTTAATATTGAGTGAAATAACCAGAACTTAAAATAAGATTGAAGCACAGGGTTTTTAAAGTGGTTCAACTTAAATTGAAATCGCAATTCAAGTCTACTTCACTTGATCTTCCTCAGCCGAAAGACCTTTTCAATTAATCACAAAACTTTCAGGATTACCAGGCTCCTGAATTGCCAATTTATAATAAACCATAAGAAATTACAGGGATCTTGCTAACCTAGAAGAATTTAACACAGGCTCTCCTAAACCTAAGATAATACACAAGATTTAATAGGTA
>JANHAO010023919.1:0-11803 GCA_026873985.1 Saraca asoca
TAGTTGTACCAAACGATTGATAGATTCATAATGTATTGTATTAGCTTATCCTATCAAGCCTAATACAGTGTACCAAACGGGCCCTAAAGGTATAAAAGAAAATATCGGTGTATGTTTGGTTTTTACATAGATATGGATTTGGTGAAGTATATATTCTCACGGCTTGGCTTTCTATTTAAAATGCTAATCAAATTAGTTTATGGAAGTTGACCGTTGATATTAGGTTGATAAATGGTCATATGGATCTATGGAAATTGTTTAGTCCTTGTATGTGATGGTTATCTTTATTTTCTTTAAATTTGAGAATAGCCCCTGTAAGAGATCAAGGTTTCAATCTCTTCTGTGGAAGAAACATAGTATACATTAAGATTGCATTGATGTGTATTTAAAATTCCTATTAATCTTATTTTTGAGACTTTGAGAGAATTTTGGACATTTATTATGTTAAATTTTGATTTTTTATTTATCTTATATGTAATAATAAAAATAAAAAAATATTTCTAACTTTCTTTTCTTTCATTTATATATAATAAAAAATTCAAAAAAATCATATAAAAATAAAAAATAAAAAATATTTGATTTTCATATCCTTTTATATTAATTTCAAAATTATTTACTTGTTCAACTTTTTTAAATTTATTTTTCTTTGGTTTATTCTATTTTTAATTTACACTTTATATTAATTTTTTTTAAAATAAATAAATAAGTGATTCCTAAAATTACGAGGATTTTAATCCTTCTTTTGAAGGTACGTAGGTCTTACTTTTATATGTTAAGTATGTTTCATTTAAAAATTTATTTTTTAATAAATAATTTTTATTACTCTATTTTCTCAAATCTTATATTTATAGTCCCAGCCATTCCGTGAGTCAACTTTTTTCTCTACTTCTAATAGAGTAATAAGTGAATATCATCTGGACATTTAAAAAATTAATTTTATTTTTTTATCTTTAAAATTTTGACATTATATATTTTATGGATTAATATAATATTTTTGGTCATGATATATTGCACAGTTATTTTTTTGGCAAAACTATAAAATATAGAAATGATGTCACAAAATATATGTTGGATGAAAAATAAACAATGTATATATAGGCATTGTGGTGTTTTTATAAATATGAGGAAAATTATAATGTTAATTCCTAATAAACAATTAATGTTTGAACTTAATATCGCATTTGACATTGGTTTCAATTAAGGAATCGATGTAATTTTGAAATTATTTAATTTGTATCACTTAGCTTTAAACCTTCTTTAAAATCTATGGTTTCTCAATTGTCAAAAAATTTATTAATTTATCAATTTAATTATACTTCAAAGAACTTTTTATAATATATATTTAAATAATTTTTTTATTAATTTATCAATTGAATTCTTAATTAAATTATTCACAATCAACTAATTTATTGATATGATAATATTACAATTAATTTTCAATTTTCCAAGACTACAAAATTGTAAAATTCTCTAATGGTCATTAATTTATTTTATTTTACCAAGAGTATGGAATAGTCGAAATAATTCAAAATAAATTCAAAGTATTTATATTCTGTTAGATGAAGAGACGTGCATTAGATATTAGTTTTTTTAAAAACCAATGCAGATAGACAAATAATTAAAAAAAATGCAGGTATATGAAAAGTCATTGATTAGATGTCGTTTTTGTATTAAGAACTGGGGCAGCTATATGATATTACATGTTGATTTTAACATATTTATCGACATCTAAAGTCTTCACACATTATAGAAGGCTAGTGCATCCTTTTGATTCTCATTCTACTTTAGCTTGCTCTCAATGTTTATTTGTTTTTTCCTTTTTCTTTCACTTTTGTTGCTTAATTTTATTCTACTCAAACTCGCTATGAAGGTTTATATTTTATTTTCCCCTTTTTTTTTTCTTAATTTGTGTATAAATGATTAACTTTGTTTTTCCCTTTAAATAAGGCATATGTATAGATGCTCTAAATGAAAGGACGATGGGTGCACTTGATGTGTGTATATTGTCTTGTAGACCATCTTTGATGTATGTGTTGTCTTGTTGTATGCAATGCCAGTAGTTTTAATAATAATATTGTTTTGTTGCAAGTAATTGCAAATAATGCTATAATATTATTGTCTTGTTGCAAATAATGTTATAGCAGCTTTAACAATAATACTGTTTAATTGTTACAAGCATTACTTTAATAGCTTCAACAATAATATTGTTTTGTTACAAACATCATTATTGTTAAAGCTACTATAGCATTGCACGTAACAAGACAACGTTATTGTTGAAGCTATTATAGCATTGTTTGTAACAAGACAACATTATTGTTGAAGCTGCTATAATATTGCTTGCAATAAGACACACATACAACAATATTGTCTTGTTGCAAGCAATCCTAAAGGCTTCAACATGTTATCTTGTTACAAGCAATCCTAGTAGCTTCAATAATAATGTTACTTGTTCTTTTTTTTTTATCTTGTCATAATGCTCTTTTTTATGTTTCTATAAAAAAATAAATAGAAATTATGTTAATTTTTTAACATAATCCAAAGTCTCTGCACATTTTAAAATGTAGTAGCTTTCTGTAAAAATGTAACATACATCAGGTTTCAATGTAATAACCATTGTCTAAAGTCTTTGCACATTTTAAAATTAGATGTAATATTAGATATCTTTTTTTTTAAAAAAAATGAGTTAAGAGAAATGACATCAGATTTTTAGCAAAAATCGATATCTAAAGTCTTTATACATTTTAAACTAGATGTAATATTTGAGATACTTGTTCTTGTAAAAAATGTGCTAAGAGAAACTATGTCAATTTTTTTTTAGTAAAATCAATGTCTAAAGTCTAAAAAATTGTATTTTATCAATATATATTATGGTGAGTTATGAATAATCCATAATTATATAAGAATGGTTTCATTTTTTTTTTCTAAATGTGCTAATCATATTTAGTAGATTGAGTGATAACCTATGAGTTATATATTGTAGATTAATATATTAGAGATTTTTTTTAATAAAAAAATAAGTTAAGAGAAATGACATTGGATTTTCAATAAAAACCAACATTTAAAGCCCTGTATATTTTAAATTAGATGTAATATTAGAGATAAGTATTTTTTTTAAAAAAAATACTTGTTAAGAGAAACTACGTTGATTTTTTTTAACTAAAGTCAATGTCTAAAGTATTAAAAAACTACATTTTTAGTATATGTTACAGTAAGTTATGAATAATCTATGATTATATATGAATGGTTTCATTTTTTTTTGAAGGTGCTAATTATATTTAGCAAATTGAGTGATAACTTATGGGTTATATATTATAGATTAATATATTAGAGATCTTTGATTTTTTTTTTAAATACAAGCTAAAAGAAATGTCATCAGGTTTTTAATAAAAACTAATATCTAAAGTCTCCTCGCATTTTAAATTAATTGTAATATTAGAGATCTCATTTTTTTTAAACATTTTGTTAAAATTCAAATTATTTTGTTTAATTTTATTTATGAACAAAATTTATTCTTTAACCATTATTTTTTTATATTCCCAATCAAATAATTCCATTTTATTAAGACTAACAATATTTCAAAAATGTAATACAATTAAATTGGACAAAATAATTGAAGAATTTAAGTATTATTTAATGGACAATATAATTTACAAAATAATGCTTTTGGAAAATTTATTTGTGAAAATTTTAATATATTATCCAAAAAATGGATAAAAATTATTCAAAATAAATAAGACGCAACGACGAGAATATAAATGTGTAAATAAAAATTAAGACATCAATTCTGATTAAAAAACTAATGTCAGAAAGTTTTCCATTTATGTAGAAGTTTTGGCATAATTGATTGTCACTTCTGCTCTCTTCTTGGTTTGATATTGTAGCTCTTGCCTCTTTATCTATAGTGATTCGAAAGCACTCTTACTCTCACTCTCTTGTGGACCACAAAAACTTAGCTCACTCTTACTCTTCTTTTCTCTATGGTTTGAACTGGTCTGTGTTGTCTCATTTTCTCTCTATTTCTAGATAATAATTACTTTTCTTTTTTAATTTTATTAATGATTGATGCTCTATGGATGATATGAGTTGTTTGTTGAGTTTGTTTAATTGTGTGCCTAGTTATTTTTTAATTATATGCTGATTATGTTTAATTATGTGCCCTAAAGTAAAGTGTAACTTATTTTCTAACATGTTTGGGATTGTAAAAAACAAATGGAGCTTCAGTTCTACATCATTGATAAAGTCTAATTGATTTAATTTTAAAATAAAAATTTAAATATAATTTTTTTAATTTATTAACATGAGTCTAACATTGCTTTGTTTTTTAATTTTGTTTAATTTTGGATAGTCATGCATCATAGGTGAATGTCTACTGATCGGTTTAGTGGAAAATATGCAAATGAAGTTGAAGAGTTTATTAGATTTATTACTGATCAACATGCTACAAATAGTAATAAGTTGATTAAATGTCCTTATGTGAGATATTATTGTGTTAAGAGAATGAAAGTCAAGATAGTAAAAGATCATTTATTTATTTATTTATGACAATGATAAAGGGTATACACAATGGATATGATATGGTGCAAGTGAATTGTCAAGTATGTCTAGTAATTATCAAGACAAGGGATTGTACCAAAATGATGAAATTTGATATAGGTTTGCATGATCGATTAGAGGAAATTGTGCACTATGTTGTTAAAGATAATTTTATTGAGTGGCTGCATATCCTTGAAAGCTTGTTAAGTGATATAGAAAAGCCTTGTACTAAATTTACATGATTGTCTATTGTGTTGAGGTTGTTCAACTTGAAAGTAGAGAATGAGTTGTGTGACAAGAGTTTCACAACTTTAATTAAAGTGTTGAAAGATATGCTTTCGAAAGATAATGAACTTTTGGATCATTCTTACAAGGCCAAGAAAATCTTATGCCTAATGGGTATGGAGTATGAGAAGATACATGTTTGCCCTAGTAATTGTATATTGTACTAAAAAGAGTAAAAAAGTTTACACGAGTGTCCAAAATGTGGGGCATCACGTTACAAATTGAAGAAGAATGATGGTGTGAAAAATAAAAGGGTTCTGACTAAAATGTTATGGTATTTTCCCCTATTACCAAGGTTGAAAAGCATGTTTGCTAATGTAAGAGATGCCAAGAACTTAATGTTGCATTTAGACCAGATGATTTTGGATGACAACTTCAACATCCAGTTGATTCTCCCATATGGAAAACACTTGATTCATTATTTCTTGAATTTGGTATTGAAGTAGGAAACCTTAGGCTTGGAATTTGTACAGATGCAATGAACCCTTATGATGACCTGAGCAACAAACATAGCACATGGCTCATTTTGTTGGTGATTTATAATCTACCTCCTTGGTTATGTATGAAGTGTAAGTATATAATGTTGTCATTGATGATTTGGAGCCCCAAACTACTAGAAAATGATACAGATGTCTTTTTGGCATAGCTTATTGAAGACTTGAGGATAATGTGGGAAGGAGTGTGTCAATGTTTGATGTTTATTATTAAGAGTCTTTTCAGTCGCATGCCTTGCTCCTTTGCACAATAAATAACTTTTTAACATATGGAAACTTGTTTGGATATTGTGTCAAAGGACATAAAGCATGCCCTATTTATGAGAACGATACATCTTCTTATCAAATTAAGCATGGAAAGAAGATAGTATATCTTGGTCGTTGGAGATTTCTTCCCTAGTCCCACAATTATCATAGGCAAAGAAAGGCTTCTAATGGGTTAAGGAAGTAGGAAAAAACTCCAATGCCATTAACTAGGGACTAGGTTTATGAACATGTGAAAAATATTGATGTTATTTTTGGCAAACACTATACAGTTGTCAGTGATAAGATTTTATGGAAAAAGAGGTCCATATTCTTTGATCTTCCATATTGGCAATCTTGTTTGTGAGACATAATTTTGATATGATACATGTGGAGAAAAATATCTATGATAGTTTCATTAGAATGTTTTTGAACATACTGGGTAAGGCAAGGATGGAGTCAAAATCAGATTAGACTTGGTTGAAATGACAATACAAAAGGAATTAGTACTAAAGAAGAAGGATTAATATACATATTTTCCTTTAGCTTGTCATACTATGTCTTAAAAAGAGAAAATAATTTTTTGTAACTGTCTACATGATGTTAAGGTGCCGTAGGAGTATTCTTCAAACATCACAAGCCTTGTTTCAATGAAAGATTTGAAATTATTTGATTTGAAGTCTCATGATTGTCATAATTTGATGCAATAATCATTATCAGTGGTTATCCAATTGATATTGCCTAAACATGTGAGACACAATATTACTAAACTTTATTTTTTTCTTTAATGTAATATGTAATAAAGTCATTGACCTTGAGAAATTGGATGACTTGTAAAGAGAAGTTGTTGTTATACTGTGTCAACTTGAAATATATTTCCCACCTTCCTTTTTTGACATCATGGTCATCTAGTTGTTCATTTGGTGAGAAAGATAAAACAATGTCAACTAGTTTATTTAAGGTGGATGTACCCATTTATGCGATATATGAAAATCCTAAAAGGGTATGTGAGGAGTCAATATCGGCTTGAAGGATGTATTGTTGAAAGCTATATAGTTGAAGAGGTTGTCAAATTCTACAATGAATACTTATCAAATGTAGAAGCTATCAAAGTTCCCAAGTCTCGTCACAAAAGAAGAATTACTTATAAAGGTACACTTGGGAGCCAAGTGATGAGCATTAGTTGTGAAATATGGTTAGAAGCACAACTTTATGTCCTGCATAATAGTGAATAAGTGGAGCCTTACTTGGACGAGCATATGACTCTTATAAGTGAGCAAAATCATGAAAAGAATGTATAATGGGTACAAGTTGAACATAATCACTCCTTCATCACTTAGTTCTTAAATCAAGTTTGCTTTTGATTAGCACAAACATCAAATGATATTTCTAAAACTATTAGATGGTTAGCCCATAGGCCTTGCTAAAGGTCTTATCTTATCAGGAATATAACATTAATAGGTATTCTTTCTACACAAAGGGATAAGATGAAAAGAGTATTATAGAAATAGTAGGTTTATTTTGGTGGCTTAGTCAATGCATATTTCTAGTTCCAAAAATAAAAGTCCTATATAAGCAAATATGTTATATTATAGGGGTCATTGAAGACATATGGGAGCTTGACTATATCAAATTTAGGGTGCTTATGTTTCGATGTAAATGAGTTAGAAGAATAATGAAATCCGAGGCAATGACTTAGGGTTCACGTTAGTGGATCTTGATATGGAAGGTCATAAGGGGGAATTGTTCATAATGGCATTCCTAACAAAATAGGTTTTTTTATATCACAAACTCGACTAATAAGAAGTGGTCTTTAGTTCTTTAAGGGAAGAGATAGATTACTGGTGATGGGAATGAAGAAGAGATAAATAATGATATTGAAGAGACTCTTCCTTTCTCTGAGAACTACCTCCGGTGAATGATGAAGGCAACTTGGAGGAGTTTTACGTGTGAGATGATCATAGTAAAGGAATATAGGTTAAAGATCTTCTCCAAGAAAAAATTAGGAAAAGTTAAAAGTAATTGATTGTATTTATTGTATATGTAGACAACTATATAATATTTATTTTAGATGCTTATACTTGATATATTATGTGTTTATTGTATATATAGGCAACTAACTATATATTTTTTAGTTTAGATACTTATACTTGATTATGTGTTTATTAAATTTAAGATAACTGGATAATAAAATTGTTTGATTTTAGTGAAGTAGAAATTGCCTTAGGAATATACAATTTGTATAGCCTCTAAAGGGTTTGCTCTTAGGTGTGAATGTTACAATCAGTTTCATATAACTTCAATTTAGTTACTTAATGAAATATCTATATCATTTTGCTAATTTCATAAAAAAAAATGTCTTTTAAGTAAATTAACTCTCATGAATTATGTATATAAAAATACAACTTGGAATTATATAGATGAACACGACAACATGTGAAATATTTCTTACCTAAAGCTTTCACCAGTGTTAGAAATTGCTTTATAGGAGAAGGCTTAACTAAAGTAGAAGTACAATTGAGTGAATTTGCTCAGAAAGTAAGTAAGTGATTATTATATATAGATTTGCTATTAAATTGGCATGTTTTGATTTTAATTTAGTTATGCAATGTCATGAATTTTTTGTTGATTCAATAAAATATTTGAAGCTATTGAAATTGAATTTGTGTTGGATGATTGTAGATTTTGATTCGATAGTTGTTTGAACGAAAATGTATATAATAGTAGATTTCTGTAAAAAAAAATGTAGCTAGTAGTAGGATTTTTTTAAGGGAAATGATGTCAATTTTTATCCAAAATTGATGTCTTTTTTTCACTAACGACACCAATTTTTATAAATAACTAACATTTTTAGTTGTCATTAATGGTCAAGAAAAGACGTTGGTTATTTCATAAAATTGACATCTTTAGTGGTTAATAAAGAATGTCGATTTTTCATAAAAATCAACATTTTTGGTGGAATAAAAGATGTCGATTATTCATGAAAAAACTGACGTATAAACATATTTCCAAATAAAAAGATATCATTTGTATATTATAAACTGATGTTGTTTCTTGTTTTACATATGGGTTAAAAAATTAGCATGGATTGTTATAACCTATCACATTACTCAAATAGACACTGGTCCTTAAATCGATTAATAAGACATGTTTTATCCATTTTCCAATTTCTAATTTTTCCATTAAAAAAATTAGTGCTCGACTCCCCTATTTTTATTCATTAAAATAGTCATTGTCCACATTGTGCATCTTAACAACACGTTGTCACAATGGAGCATTAAATGGTGAGATGCTACATATGAGGTATTGTGGGTAAGTGAAGGGTTGAAGGATCTCCATAACTCAATTTCTACCATTAGGAATATAGTGAGGTATGTAAGGTTCTCTCCTTCAAGGTTGGCTAAGTTTAGGCAAGCCATAGATGAAGAGCACATCATGCACAATCCCTTGTATGCTATAAATGCATAGTCCCTTGTATGCCATAATGTTCCTACAAGGTGGAACTCCACCTTTAAAATGCTAGAGGCAATGAAGTATTAAAAAAGCTTTTGAGTGATTAAAAGATAAAGATAGTGGTTACTCCATTTATTTCATAAAAGATAGCAAAAGGATAGATCCATCGACTAGTGTCAATTGGAATAATGAAAGGGCATTCATCAATTTCCTTAAAATCTTTTATGAAGTCACTTTGTCATTCTTTAGATCTTTGTATGTCATTTCAAATTTTGCATTCACTCATTTATCTTTAGTGCAAAGTGAGATTAAGAAATGGAATTGTGAGATGTATGACTTGGTCTTTTATATGATGACAAATGACATGAAAAAAAAAAGAGAAGTATTAGGGAAAGATTGAGGATATGAATCCTTTTTTATTCATTGCAAATGTGCTAAACCTTAGATACAAATTAGCTTATGTTATGTGGTCTTTTGAAGAAATTTATGCGGAAGTTGTGGTATAAACAATGGTTAGGAGAGTTAGGGATGAGTTGGTAAAGATGCATGAGTGTGATACTCAAAAGAATATGACCAATCTAGTGTACCTGCAACTACTCAATTAATAGGGGAATCATAACCTAGTCTTTCTATTATTGAAAGCCATGCTTATAAAGTTAAGAGTGCTGCCTTTAGTTCAAGCTCGAAGAAAAGGACACAATTGAGGCAAAGAATGAGTTAGAAAGATATTTGCATGAAGCTTATGTGGATGAAGAAGACAATTTTGATATTTTAGCATAGTGGAAGCTTTATGCCTCAAGATTTAGTATCTTTTCCAAGCTAGCTAGAGATGTGTTAGTTATCCCCACCTCTGTAATGACTTCAAAACTTTCCTTTAGCACCAAAAGGCAAATGTTAGTTATATTAAGGAGTTCTCTTATTCTAAAAATGATCGAGACTCTCATTTGCACACAAAATTGGTTAAGCCCTCAAAATTTGTCTTTTTTGACTTTGAAAATTATGATGAACTTGACAAATGTAAAGAAATTGAATAAGGTTTAGTCCTATCCACTCGTTTTTTTTTGTATTTTTTATTTTATGCTTCTTCAGTGTATTATTAGTGAATTTCAATGTGTTCTTTGTTTTCCTAGAAATTCTAGGAGGTGGTATACTAAGATCCTCTATAGTAACTACTGTTAAAGATGCAAATATGGGAACAAGTTCTATTGGAGTTGGTGAGAGGGAAACTATATAACCTATGGCTATAAATTGAAAAAATAATCTGCTAGTAGGTGTCTTTTTTTTTTTTAATAGTTATTAAGGACACCAAATACTTAGTGGCTTCATGTATAAAGGGAAAGATTAGAATTTAGACTTGGTAGTTGGTATTGGAACTAGAAAGTACATGATGCTAGTTTACTACTAGGTTAGCATATTTTTTGGAGTTGCTAGCTTGTGCACGGTGCGCATATTACCATTAGTACAATTTATGGCAAAAATAGCTTTTGTTATTTGACTTTGGGTAATTGGCAATTTGGTATAGATCTTATGCACAATTACACTACATAGTACAGGAAAATAAAGGTACATACATGATAAAGCTAGGATAATGTAGACTATAGAGCTACAAAAGAAAGGAGTTTCATTCTGAGTAATTTTTGGATTTGCACTTTAGAAGATTAGTGCACTTTTTGTGAAGGAACGTTCGGTCGGTCAAAGGGCAAAATGGTCAAAATTTCAAAAAAATTTCTTCCATCCAACCGAACATTCATCCCAGATCTAGCTAGTATTGAGCTTCAACAACACAATAGAAGTAAAGAGGAGCTGAACCAACCTTTGGAAGCAACTCATGCGCCGCGGAAGCAGCGGAACCCGAACCGTCACTGTCGTACCCGGTTCAAGTGTGCCGGCCCTATCAACGTCCATGCCGGAAGGAGGAGTGACTGATCTAGTGCTAGCTGGAAGCTATGGAAGTCGAACAGACCAAGATCGCTGGAGAAGACGAAGAGTTCATCGGGGAAGATGAAAAGGCTTTGTCGGTTCGTATGCCCAAAATGGGCAACCCGAGCGGCAAATATCTTTGTGCAAAACGACACTGTTTTGTCTCTTATAACTTTTGTAAATTGCAAACCGACCCTAAGTAATTTCACAAATTATACACAGGTCCCTGTAGTTTCTGAAAACTACTTTTCAGTCCCATCGACATTTGTCCTTTTCAGTTTGGTCCTTGGATATCCATATATACCAATTTTAGCCATTCCCCATAATTTTCGTTATGCGTGTGACCCGGTAGGCCCCCAAAATATTGGCAAAAATCTAAAATACCCTTCAAACCATTTGAAGGCATACAAAATTAATTCAATTAATTTTCTGATCGATTTTACTAAATTAATCATGTATGAACTTTAAGGTATAAGCGGACTCTAGCAAGCCATTATAGCTACCCAATTTTTAGCGGGAGTCAACAACGGTGACAACCTATCTGTGGCTGATCTTAGTGTACATTACCATGCACACAGTGTATGATACAATCTCTTCATTACCTATATCCGATTAGTCAGAGGTATGGATACCAGTCAACCTCTATAACCAATCATAGTTTCTCAACATCATGAATTATTTGACTCATACGAATTCGAGCACTCAAATTCCATTTGAGTCTCGATCCAACCTTACAAGGATTAATCAGTTAAACTAATTTGTTAAGTGGCCATGGATATCAACTCTGAACAGTGGTAATGAATCCTATCTTGATTAGGCAATGCCTAACTACACTTTCAGAAATACCCAATCCAAGCCTTTATTGTTCCTCATGA
>JANHAO010023920.1:0-11762 GCA_026873985.1 Saraca asoca
CAAGAAAATATAACATTGAACTTTTCAGTTGTTTTTCAATATCCAAAATTAATAAAAGCTCTTTTGGGGTTAAAAACTCTTTAAGATTAACAAAAGGTCAACAAGAACCAACCCTGAAGAGGCCAAAAAATTCTAAAGATAAGTAGAAGAGCTGATGGCAAAGGGTTACATTAGGGAGAGCATGAGTCCTTGTGTGATTCTGGTCTTACTTATTCCTAAAAGGGATGGATCATGGAGGATATGTGTTGATTGCCACCCAATCAACAAAATCACTATAAAGTATAGACATCCTATCCCTAGGCTTGATGTTATGTTGGATGAATTGCATGGTTCTTATGTGTTCTCAAAGATTAATTTGAAACATGGTCATCATCAAATTAGGATGAGATTGGATGATGAATGAAAAATTGCATTTAAAACTAAGCATGGTTTGAATGAATGGTTGGCTATGCCTTTTGGTTTGACTAATGCCCCTAGTACATTTATGAGATTAATGAACCATGTCTTACCTACTTTCATAGGAAAATTTATGGTTGTCTATTTTGGTAATATTCTTATTTATAACAAAAGTGAACATGAGCAGGTTGAGCATTTAAGATGTGTTTTGCAATGTTTGAAAAATGAAAAATGGTATGCCAACTTTGATAAATGTTCCTTTTGCTTGAAGACAATTAATTTCTTGGGTTATGTGGTGAGTGGCAATGGTATTGAAATGGATGACGAAAAAGTGAAAGCCATTAGAGAGTGGCCAATTCCCAAAATCGTGAGTGATGTGAGGAGCTTTCATCGTTTAGCTAGCTTCTATAGGTGGTTTATGAGAGATTTTAGTTCCATAGCTGCCCCAAGAAAAATGTGGGATTCAAGTGGGAAAGTGAGCAAAAGAGAGCATTTAATTTGTTAAAAGAAAAATTAACTTCAGCCTTTTTGCTTGCTTTACCCAATTTTTCTAAAGCCTTTGAGATTGAATGTGATGCTTCAAGACTTGGTATTGGAGCTATTTTGATGAAGGAAAAAATGTCCCATGGCATTCTTTAGTGAAAAGCTTAATGGTGTAGCCCTCAACTACCTAACATATGATAAGGAGCTTTATGCAATAGTTTGAGCTTTGGAGACTCAGCAACATTACCTTTGGCCAAAAGAATTTGTCATCCATACTAACCATGAATCCTTGAAGCATTTGAAGGGTCAAGGATAACTGAACCATAAGCAAGTAAAATGGATGTAGTTCATTAAGACATTCCCTTACACCATTCAATATAAGCAAGGTAAAGAGAATATCATAGCCAATGCCTTTTCTCACAGGTATACCCTCATCTCCACTATGCATTCTAAATCATTAGGTTTTAAGCACCTCAAAGATTTGTATGTTAATGATCATGACTTTGCTAGTGTGTTAATGCTTGTAAGAAAATTACTTTTGGAAAGTATTTTCGATGGGATGGTTATCTTTTTAAGGGAAATCAATTGTGTGTGCCTAAGGGTCCTTTAAGGGTTTTGCTTGTTATTAAAGCACATAGGGGATTAATGTGACATTTTGGCATTGCTAAAACTTTGTCTATCTTGTAAAGCATTTTTATTGGTTAGCCATGAAGCACGATGTAGAAATGCTTTGTGGAAATTACATCACTTGTAAAGAAGCTACATCTAGAGTCATGCCTCATAGCCTTTATACCCCATTCCCCATTCCTAGTGAATCTTGGGTGGACATTTCCATGGATTTTGTGCTTAGTTTGCCATGGTCTAGCAAGGGGAAGGACTCAATTTTTATTGTGCTTGATAGATTCTAAAAAATGGCTCACTTCATTCCATGTAACAAAACCAATAACGATACACATGTGGCGGATTTGTTCTTTAGAGAGGTTTTACAATTGCATGGAGTGCCTAGGACCATTGTTTTGGATAGGGATGCAAAGTTCTTAACCTACTTTTGGAAGGCCCTTTGGGGTAAATGAGGGATAAAATTATTGTTTTCTATCACTTGTCATCCCTAAATTGATGCACAAACTGAAGTAGTTAATTTATGATGTTGAGATCTATCATTCAAAAGAATTCCAAGAATTGGAAATAATGTTTGCCTCGTGTAGAGTTTGCATGCAATAGGAGCATACATTCTGTCACCCAACATTCCTTTTCTAAAATTGGGTATGGTCTTATTCCTCTAACTCCTTTGGACTTGTTACCTTTTATCAATTGAGGAGTGTGCTAGGCTTGATGGGAAAAAAAAGGCCGAACAAGTGAGGAAGAACATAGAAAAGAAAATAGAGCAATACACCTAACAAGCCAATAGGGGTTGAAAAAGAGTGGTGTTTGAGGCAATGGTGATTGGGTGTGGTTGTACACAAGAAAAGAGAGACTTCTGACTCAAAGGAAGACAAAGCTTCATCCAAGAGGAGATAAGCCTTTTCAAGTGGTGGCAAGAATAAATGATAGTACATACAAGTTAGATCATCCATGTGATTCTAATGTTAGTGCTACATTTAATGTTATTGATCTTTCTCTTTTTGATGTAGGTTTTGATTCCAAGTTGAATCCTTTTGAGGAAAAAGGAGTGATGAGGACATGGAGGACCAACCCAAGAATCATCAAGAAGCTTTGCAAGTTCCAAGTGCACTCATGACAAAGGCAAGGGCCAAGAAGATAGGAGAAGCAATCCAAAGACTTTGTCATGTATTTTAGAGTGCACAAGAGGGACTTGGGCTTGGAGGTTTTGCCATCCACTTAAGAGCCATCTTGAGAGCCACATTGGAGATCTTGCAGCCAACTATTTAAGACAGCCATATGCCATCACCTTTGGGCATTTTTCTACATATTTTTGGGATGTTATTTTATATTCTATTATGGGCTACCTTTGACCTTATTATGGATTTTTTCGAGGCTATTTGACCCTCTTATTTTCCTGATTTTTCTAGTTGAATTAAGACTTGGGTTTGTTTTATTTTTTGGCTATGTTGAGGCCTATATTTTTGGCTAACTGGTTGTTGTGTTTCAGCTTGCATGTGTTGGCTAATGAATTGGCCATGTTTTGGACCAAATTAGCTTATTTATTTGGCTAATTGGATGGATGTTTAGTTAGGCTTGTTTAGGACTTGTAATCTAGCCCATAATTGAGCCTAATTACTATAAGGGGAGACATGTTTCCTTTACCATTCAGATTTGATCAATTTAGAAATTGAAGAGTGTTTCTTCTTCTGAGAGTTCTTTTCCTAGGATTCTTGTAGAACTTGAATATTTATGAAAGAGATTACTCTTTGTGGCATCTAATTTCATCACTTATCACTCTTCTTCTTGTTATCCAGAATGTGGTATGAATATCATTCTTTTTCCTTTTGATTTTGGTGTTGAATTTGCTAAATTGGGGATAGATCCATGGGAATCTCCATAGGAGATCACATCATAGCACAATGTAAAAATTATATAAATATAAAAAAAGTTGACAAAATGTATAACTAAAAATTAATTAAACATTTGTTAAATGTTCAGTCATTCAAGGTTGCAAGAGGACCTGGCTATCTTTTCTACCTTATCTCCAACCTGGTTATTAGACATATCTTCAGTCACTACATGGCTATGATCATTAATTACTTCATCAACAACCCCATCAGGAGCTTGTTTAGTAGTAAAATCAATAGCCTTGCTTTCTTCAGTGTTTGGTTGGGGCCTAGCCTTATAAGCAATCCCTAGCTCTTTCATGATCTTTGGAGAGTCTTTATTGATGTCATACTTGGAGAAATCAAAATCTTTGGCAAAGATATACACTTAGTCAAGGGCTAAGTTAAAGCCACCTATAGATGCTTCGCTAGTGATTTCTTTTAGATCTTTAAGTTCTTGAACCTTTTCTTTAAACTCATTGACCTTGCCTAACAGCTCACCATTCTTATCGAGTTTTTTTCTCAAGGTTATTATGATTGGATTCCAAAAGCTTGTACTTGTATTTTAGCCCTTCCAAAGAAAGATTGCAAACATGCAATACTTTCTTAAGATTCTTAGAAGAATCTTTCCATTTCTGAAATTCAATCTTTACAGCTTTAAGTTCTTTTTTGTATTGCTTAGACATTTGTTCATTTTCTTCTTTATGGACAACACTTCATTTGCCTATGTAGTAGATTGCCTATTATGTATTTTGAATATTTCTATCTACTTAGAAAGATTAACCACCTAATCATTTGCATCTTGATCAGCTAGCCCTTATTGGAGATCTCTTTGGAACATTTCTCTACATTCTTCTAAGTGTTCTCTAGATCCAAAGCCAATAAATCTTTAGAGTTAAAGTTCTAATATTTAAGCTCATCATAAAATTTTTAAAACTCCTATACTTTACATTCAAAAGCCATCATACAAGTAGCTTAATGCAATTGTTGACCAACCAATAAGTTTGTAAAATCAATAAGGTCTTTAGCTGCATCCTATGTATATCTCAATCCTTATTAAAGAAGGTTTGGTTCTGGCATAGTGGAGTGTAGTCTACACCTATATAGTATAAAGAATCTAGTTTGTTATTTCTAGTAGAACCTTTAGAAGCCATGAACAAAAGTATGTCCTTCAAGGATGACTTTGGCATCCTATAGCTTTCTAAGATTTCCTAAGCCAAAACATCATCAATGGTCATAAGCTTGATTGTTGCTTTAAGTTTCTTGTTATAAAAAAATAAAGCATTAGCTATTTTTCTCAATTCTTTGCAGATGTTTTCTAGGCCTTTTTCTAGCAAAGAGGAACCACATAAAAAATGGCCACCTTTGAATCTCTCAACCATTTATAGGAGAAGCCATCTTCTTAATGATCTTTGATCTTAATATTTCCTTTGTATTCCAATTTTTGAACCAAATAGATGGTTTAAGGAGTCAGAGATTGGGAACCACTTCAACTATCAAGCTTCTTCTTGATGATAAGAACTTGAAACTTATCAAGGTTGGACATATATTCACCATTTAAATGGCAATCTATAAAACAAGAAATCAAAACTAGTTAGAATAATCAGTATGGCCTTCAAGTCTAACGGATAAATATCCTCTAGCATCTCAATAATCTTGCAATATGCTTATAAGTACTTATTTTTCTTTGATTTTTTTTAAAGCGGGGTTAAGTCATGACTAAACAACTGGAAAAAATGGTTCACCTCAATCAGTTAATGAATAGGGAGAGCTGTTCTTTTTAACCAAAACCCTAAAGAATGACTCTTTCTAAAAATGGGCACTCAAGTGGGGGGTTTGCAAAAAAGAGCCTAATGGGTCCTTCGAGTGAAGTATATCCAAGTGGCCAACCCTTTCACTAAGTAGCAAAAGAAATAAGTGTTAGTACAGGATGCCTTAGAGATAATTGTTGTAGTGGCATGGATATTATATATCATAGCATATTTAATAAAACATTATGTTTTAGCCTTTCTATTAATTTCATCTTATATATATGTTAGATATATGCATACTAATCTTGCAATATGTTTATAAGTACTTATTTTTCTTTGATTTTTTTTAAAGCGAAGTTAAGTCATGACTATACAACCAAAAAAAATGGTTCACCTCAATCAGTTGATGAATAGGGAGAGCTATTCTTTTTAACCAAAACCCTAAAGAATGACTCTTTCTAAAAATGGACACTTAAGTGGGGGGTTTGCAAAAAAGAGCCTAATGGGTCCTTCGAGTGAAGTATATCCAAGTGCCCAATCCTTTCACTAAGTAGCTAAAGAAATAAGTGTTAGTATATGATGCCTTAGAGATAATTGTTGTAGTAGCATGGATATTATATATCATAGCATATTTAATTAAACATTATGTTGTGGCCTTTTTATTAATTTCTTCTTATATATATGTTAGATATATGCATACTATCTTAGATAAAGTCCTTGAAAATATAATTATGCACAAATAAATAACAATAGATATTGTAATTATGAGATGATTTGTACATATAATTATAATTTCTAAATATCCCTGATTATGGAATAATTGAGAATATAGATATCAATTATTCATGAGTAAATCAGCATATATTTTGTCATACTCTTTGGAAGAATGCATTGATCTCATATACTATATGATATGGAGATATCTGGACAAACATATGGGATATGTTATGGAACATATGACCAGATTGACCCACCATGAGAAACAGTATGGAATTTTATCATGTGTCAATGGACTTCTCATGTAAAAGGTGGTGTAAGTAATCCTTGGACTTGGATTCAATATAGTACCTATTGTATGGAGTCATGTACTTTAATTTTATTTTAGCCTTGCACTCTTAAAAAGTATATATGAAAGATTTTGGGTGTACCATGAAGTAGTAGAAGGAAGTGATTGGTCAAGATGAAATTCATCCTTCTTAATAACAAAGACAGATATTCAAAAGATATTCTAACACTTGTGTTATGATCAAAGTCATAGGCCTATGCATTGAACAATTGTGAGACAGCACATAGTCAAACATACACCCTAGATTGGATCCTTATAGGGTTGACACTTGAACCATACTTGAAATCTGATTTAAATATCAAGAGATGAATGGATTGAATTACACACTAACACCTTATCACAAAAAATTTTGATTTCCACAAATTTATTCCTTACATTTTGGTGGTCATACTACTTTGCTAGAAGTTAATCTTGATCTATGAATTTGTTTGAACAATTTAAAGAAATTGTGTTTGAATTAAAGAAGTTTTAATTCAATTAAGCTTATAGAAGCTTGTAAACAAATTCATTGCCAACAAGCATGAAATCCTAATGGGTCACACATAATAGAATCTCTTTGATCCAAAGTTAAAAGAAAAATAAAAATGCAAAATGTTATGAATTCAAGAGTTGAATTAAGTGAACATCTTGGAAATTTGAAATGATTAATTAAGTATTTTAATGTGATAAAAAATGTTAATTAATCAAAGATTTAATAATTCTAATGGAGATTAAAATTATTAAATAGTAGTTCCATTGTTAATATTTAGACATCAGAGAACATTTATACTAACATTGGAGGAGATCTTGAGTAAAGGAAGAGTTCTTCACTTAGAAATTGTTTAAATTAATTAAAACAATTCGAGAATGATTACAAAAAGAGAGTTTATGAGTATGAACTCATAAAAAAGTGTATGGGCTTGTTGGACACAAAAGAGGGAGCATTAGGTTAAGGAGTATGGACTCTTTGGGCCTTAAGGGCTGCATAGAATGGACGACACAGGCAAAGGGAAATCCTAGCTTGTGCACCACTTACATTGCTTCCTCACTCTTGCTTATGCTCTAAACTCATCTATTTAAAGAGGAAAGAAGCCAAACTAAACATGAAGATGAGAAAAATATTTCAACCCTAGCACATGTGTTATGCACCCAACTCTCTGTGTGATCTCACTTCCTATCTCCTCTTTTCATTAAAATATCAACCCTACCCTAGTGAATTGTGATTCTGTTGATGTTGGAATTTGGTTATGCCTCAAATCCAGCCAACAAGAGATTCTTTAGGATCCCAAGCCTGTTCTGGGTTTAAAGGTGAGGAAAGGTGGTATAGATCAAGTAGATGATAGAAAGATTGTAAGGGGAGACACTTATCTTTTACATGGTTCGGCCAAATCCAGAACTTACTAGACCCTACGTCCATAGTAAGGATTCCATTATTGTCACCTCTCAGAGTTTCTACTTACCAGGATTTTTTTTTCCTCTTGCTAACAATGTCATCCTATTTATAGAGGAAGGAAGAGTTTCGATCATTAATTACAAGCTACAGTTGTGTTACATCAGATAAATAAGCAAAGATAGTGAAAAGACCACTTTCTGACTGTAGGCTATGGAAGCAGGCTTCTCAGGCCATCTTTGCAAGCTTATAGCTGTTGCTGTATCGGACAAAATATTCTCTTTGTCTCAAGCGAGAATTCCTTGCTTCGGGAACTCGTGAAGATCATCGTGATCGGGGGGAAGCGAGTGCGAGAAGGTTGACTGACCATGATGTTGGGTCGATCCTTGAGCCTTTATCACTGACTCGTGTTGTCGCTGGGGTATAGTTCACTATGACGCACTCCTTGCCTTCATTGTTTCCATAGCGACGAGTGAGACAGGGTTTTTGGTGTTCATCTTCGTCTGTTGCTTTTTCCTGTTCTTTTGGGCAAAGCTTCCAGGTAGCTCCTTACCGCCCTGCGAGAACTGGTCTTCGTTTCCTCGGGTGCTCATCCTCGCAAGGCATGTTTTTAGTATATAACATAAGCCCCCTAACTCTCATCTTACATAGCAAGTTGGGAGTTAGAAGACTGTCTGTGTAACTGGTCAAAAGTTTTGAACCGTTGTTTCCTTTTTCCAGGCTTTGTCATTATCGAAGCGCATCCGATAATTATGACTGTATTTAAGCTAATTCTTTTCTGAGGTCATTAATGCGTGTGGTTAGGGCAGATGGATCCAGACGCGTCAGTGATCTGCTCCTTACCCTATTTAAGGGGGAGATTTATCCTCTAGTTTTATCATTCTCAACAAACCATGGAATGCCCTGATAAGCCACCTTCGAAATTTTGTTCCTCCATTGAGGCATGTATGGTCTGCTACATATATGATTTGGAAGAATCGTTTTCCCCGGCGATGTGGGAGGATCTTATATGGATCCCAGACTGTGTCCCTTTGGCTCTGCCATGAGGTAGCTCTTCGGCCTGCTGTGCCTCCAGGCACTTTCTATTCCGATCTTTTCGGGAGGTGCAGGTGGTCGAAGGAAAGAGGAAGGCAGCACTGTTGCTGGTAATCAATTGGAAAAAGAACGGTCGTAGCGCACCGATCTAACTTCCTCTTTCTCTTTCCCTCCATTTTTTTGCTCCTCAACTAGCTTGTACTCTAGGATTCCTGTTGTACTTTCCCTCACTTTGTATTTAGAGCTTGCTGATATAAACGTGCCTCGCTGAGCCCTTTTAATGAATAAAGTTGCCTTTTTTCCACTTCGCACTTATTTTGATTGACTTGCGTATACCTGCAAAAATAGAGTTAAGCATAAACATATTCGGTCACAAGTGAGCTGTGACTTTACACCGTGTGATCTTAACAAGATTAGCATGCATAAAAGTTATGACCTTACTTTAATCGCATGAGAGCTGCGAAGTTGAGATAAGTGAGCGATCTTGTGCTCAATAGTGCGCATGAAAGCTATGACTTTATGGGGTGGTTGATCTTGTGGCCGGGGTGATCTTATGCCTAAAGGGGTGACCGATCTTGTGGTCGGGGTACAAGATCGCCCAAAGGGGTGATCGATCTTGTGGTCGGGGCGATCTTGTGCCCAAGAGGTGTATTTTACAGTGTCCTCTACACCTCAGTGAGCACAAGGCTCAGCTGGTGAGTCATTTTCGAGCGTCTCCATGCCTTAGCGAACACGTCTACTACACTGGCTAGCTAGCAAGCCTGCAGCTCAACTAACTGGGTGAATTTACTTCAAAGCATCTACACGCCCCAGCGAGCACGTCTGCTATGCCAGCCAGTTAGCAAGCCTGCAGCTCAACTGACTGGGTAAGTTTGTTTTGAAGTGTCTCCATGCCTCAGTGAGAACACAGCTCAACTGGTTGAAAGACTCGTCTATTTGTCTTTGGATTAAGCCCTGGGGGATGGCCTTAAGTAATAGATCGAAGTGCTTTCGCCTTTCATATGACAGATCGACAATGTGCGAGTGGTGGGCGTTGTTATCCTACCAAAAAAAGGAAACTTCGTATTAGTACACAAGGTTAGGAGGTGGTAATACAATTTACAGATAGCCACAAAAGTTTTCAAAAAATCGTCTTAATAGTGGGGGATCGCTCTCGTTCAGCCCTGTGGTGGTGGGACTCGTGCTGTTGCTTGGAAGGCCATAAGATGTAGTCGTGTAAGCGTCCCCTCTTAATGAGATCTTCAATAGCGTCTCGTAGTGCCTAACATTCTGAGGTGATATGCCTAAACTCGTTATGGTATGCGCAAAACTTTCCTCGGTTGATTCTAGATTTGCCAGGCGTTTCCAAGAGTAAAGGCTGTCCGAAGTCTTCCCTATCCTTCTCCATTGTGAAGATCTTATCTTAAGCATCTGACAAGATGCTATAAGTGCTGTGATGGGCCTGAAACAAGGGTCCCTCATCCCTTCCTTTCTTCATGGATCGATGCTCGAGGTTGTCATTCTCGCCCCCACAGTTGCTTCTTTTCTTGCTCGATGTCGAGCTACCTGTTTCGAGGCCTTGCAGGCCGAAGGTTTCGTCCCATCTGACTTGCTTCATGGCCCATTCATAAAACTCTCCCAGGGTGCTCACTGGGTATTTATACAAGCTTTTAAAAAGTTTCCCATCCCTGCGGAGTCCAGTGGAGATGGCGGTCAAAATGGCTTCATCCGAGGTCTTCTCGACATTGTTGACCTCACGCCTAAAGTGGGCAAGATAATCCTTCAATGCTTCCTGCCTACCTTGGAATATGGTAGCAAGATGGCACAGTGGCGCAAGTCGCCTTCTTAGTGCTTGGTACTGGTTAACAAATTTTTCTTGGCACTTTCCCCAACTATGAATGCTATGAGCCGAGAGGCTCTTAAACCACGCATGAGAAACTTCCCCCAAGGTGGCTAGGAAAACATGACATTTAACTAGAGGGCTACAAGCTTGAAGGTCCATCTGGATGTTAAATAAGTCCAGATGGCTACACGGGTCGCTATCCCCATCATACAACGGGATGGCAGGATTTTTAACTTGTATGGCAGAATCTCCTTCATAATCTCTTCAGAGAAAGGGGTTTGCTCTCCAAGACACTCCCCATTATTTTGAGCTCGAGGACATTCCTCCAAATGTCTGACTCTTCAGAGGAGACCTTCCACCATAACATCTAATCCCCCTAGTCCATGACCAGGGACTTGGCGATTTGCTCCGTCATTCTGACCACACGAACGGCGAATACGGCTCTTGCTCCCTGTCTAATTCACCAGAACGCTCAACATCGAGACTATTTTAGTCAACTCCCCAATCATGTGCTCAAGCCTCTCTTGATGTTGGAGCCAAGCCTGCGGCTCTTCAACGTCGTCAGCAGTGAGAGCCGGTTGCACCGGACCGACTTGAGGGTGGTCAGCAGCTCCCCTTGTCACAAGGGTGGCGGATGAACTTGTCATGGAAACATGGCCATCTAGGGTCTGGCGTCGTGTGCTCGAAGCCCTAGTAACCCTTCCTTTGGCCATGATAATGAGAAATCAACCAAAACAGGTGAGATCCCCACAGACGGTGCCAAAAATGTTGACGTCAGAATTTGGTTATGCCCCGAATCTGGCCAATAGGAGATTCTTCGGGATCCCAAGCCTGTTCTGGGTTTAAAGGCGAGGAAAGGTGGTATAGATCAAGTAGATGATGGAAAGATTGTAAGGGGAGACACTTATCTTTTACATGGTTCGGCCAAATCCAGAACTTACTGCACCCTATGTCCACGGTAAGGATTCCATTATTGTCACCTCTCGGAGTTTCTGCTTACTAGGATTTCTTTTTCCTCTTGCTAACAATGTCATCCTATTTATAGAGGAAGGATGAGTTTTTATCATTAATTACAAGCTATAGTTGTGTTACATCAGATAAATAAGCAAAGACAGAAAAAAGACCACTTTCTGACTGTAGGCTGTGGAAGCAGGCTTCTCGGGCCGTCTTTGCAGGCTTATAGCTATTGCCATATCAGACAAAATATTCTCTTTGTCTCAAGCGAGAATTCCTTACTTTGGGAAGTCGTGAGGATCGTCGTGACGGGGGGGGGGGGGGGGGGGGCGGGGGGGGGGGGGGGGGCACGGGGCGAAGGTGGGGGGACTGCTCGTGTCTATTTTTGTCTGGTTTG
>JANHAO010023921.1:0-11761 GCA_026873985.1 Saraca asoca
AGTACTTATTTTTATATGAAAAAATAATAATTACAATATATATTTATAAATAAGCATAATATTTTTTAATATTTATAAATATATCCTTATATTTTTATTATTTACGCGTATCCCCATATATTGATGTCTTATTTTTTTATGAAAATATCGTATTTCTGTATTCGTGTGTCGATGTCTATGCAACATAGGAAGGTAGGCATGCAGTTGGCATTTAGTTCCTTGACAAATACAATACATTGACTATATATAACATTATGCATTAATAGTTCATTTCTATGCATAATAGTTCATTTCTACCTTGTGCTTATTTCTAGATATATTAATTAATGTTGATCATTGATTTTTTGTCTACATTGCATCGCAGCCAATGTACCATACTGTCAGAAAAACTTCAAGTCTTCAATGAACTAGCCTAATGATAGTAAACCATCGTATTAAACGCATACTTGTATATTTAAAAATATAGAAAGATTGAAGACTTCAAATAAGATTAATTTAGTATCAATTTTATAAATTTTATATCAAATTAATACTATTGTCAATTTTTCTATCAAAATTAAGTGCAAAACATATGTTTAATAAATTTTCATTCCCACAGAAGCTAAATTTCATTATAGAATTATTACCATAAAGGTTTATGGTTAATAATTTATTTGAAACTTCAAGAACCTCAATTTTATTCTTGACTAAATTCATAAACCACAATTTCTTTATTTTTTTTTTTTACATTTTTCATAAACTTTAAAGTTAACTTAGGTTGACATTTCAAATAATAAACATATTAAAATCAAATAAAATCAAGATTTCAAGTAAAAATAACTATTCATATGAAATTTAGTGACAATGGCATTAAATTAATGTAAAACTTTTAAAATTGATATTAAGATATCTTTCCATGCTAATTTGATGTTTCCCTAATCTTTCATGTACAAATTGAAAGTTTACTCTTTAAAGAACATGCATTTTATGTAATAAATTTGACTGTGAAATTTTATAGTAAGTATAAAAACTTATTTGTTGCAAAGGAGAGATTTTTAGATAAGTAATAGCTATCATATTATTAGGTTAATAAGAGAAAGTTAAATCCAAGATGTATCATACATAAATATCGTGGGCTTTAATATAAATTTTATGAAATCATATTTATAAATATATTTTTATCAATTTGTCTTCACGGACTATCATCGTCAACACTTATCTAAATATTTGTCAATGCGAAGCTTACTACCTAACGTTGGAAAATTTTTAGTAAGCGGCAAAGTCATAAAAATATTAGTGCCAATCACTTACTACTAACCCTTCAAATATTGGAAGCTACAGCACTGAGATCGTGGGGAGCAGTTTGATTATTATTTTGATTAATGGAATCAAACAACAAATTAAGGTAAGAAAAAGACAAATAGAAATTGCTTCCCCGCTCAGCAATATTCCTGAAAAATCTATAGTGGGACCACCATTTTAAAATGATTTTAATGTAAATAGTTTATTTTAGGTGACTTAAAAGAAATGATGGCAGTTGTTTATGTGTGTTGCAAATGTAGCATACAAATGGTGGCCCATAAGCACATGGAGCACCTGGGACACGGCAATGCCTCTGCCGACAAATTAGAAGAAGCACTTTCAAACCAATATCTGATTCTTGGGCCTTTCCTTCAATTTCTGCTTTCTGGTGTTAACAATCTCTTGCTTCCTTTGCATCGCATAATTAAATTCTTACTATATATATGTAGATAAGTTTGCATCTTCTTGTATGAAAATATTCCTCATTTTAATTAACAACTGAAGCTTTTAGGAGAAATTGATCATTGATATAGTAACACAACTTTTTTATTCAAACGGTCAAGATTTGCTTTATCTTTATTGTCTCTAACGCAAAATTTAGTAGGATTTTGCTATTTTTTCTACGTAAGAAAACTTTTTCTCCATCTCTGTATGTGGAAAGAAGAATTCAGAGAGAAGAAAAGCAAATCAAAGCCTGACTTGCTATTCTTAATTAGGGAGAAAAGTTTATTCACTTATAATATATTTCGAGTTTATTTTACTTGTATGTGATTTATATTTTCAGGATTGATCCACCAATTATTTGTTTTATCATCATTTATTCATTTAAACTAATTTTTTGCAAAAAAATAAATTAAATTTCTACATTTTCATTACATAATATCTTTCTTCTTTTCCCTTAAACCTACAAAATTAAATCAAACAAGCAAAGTTATAGTAAACAAGGCTTGATGACTAAATCATTCTATCTGTAAACATTTTAGGTAAAAGTTAAAATTTAAAGATATATTACTAGATGAATCATTCATTAAATCTTAACTTCTTACTTTAATGGTTATAATGTGCTGACAAAAAAATCATATGATGAAAGCATAAAGATTTTATTTATTTTTAATTTAAAAAAATAGTTAAAATAGACAAAATATTGACATAACAAATAAAAAGTAAATTAATTTTGATATTTTAAATTATACATAAACAAAATAAATTTAAATAATCTTACACGTAATTTTAAGTAAGATTACAAATAAAAAGTAGGAGTTTCATTTTTCTGAGTATCGTTTGGTTCAGGTGACCAAGTCAATTAGTAAACAGCCTTTTTACCTACGCCATACTTCTATAATAAAGCAACCGGTAAAGAAAGAAACTAAACTTAGGTGCATCAATTACGTCAAAGGAGTAGCTACAAGTATATTAAAATTTAGAGTTCTACTTACATTAATACTTTTCACACATTTTTCACAACTTTCCTTATTAAGTGTTGAAATTTTTCTTGTATCCTGATCTAATGCTTGGTGAGAAGCACTTGGGAGATGTGCGTGCGTACTTTTTACTCTAAAAAATATACATGTTAAAATCTAGTTTATTTAAACATATCATCATCCATATATACATAATAGGTATGCAAAGTCTTCAAGCTTGGCTTTTACACAAAATTTGATTTTTGGATTTTCATTAATTTTAGATTTAATTCCAACTAATTGCATTCTTCTTTTCTAAATATAATATTCCATTTTAATTTTTTATTATTTAAATTAAATCAAACCAAATTCAAATTGACAAATTCTATCAAACTGAAAATGAAAAATCGTAATTGACAAATAATAAACTTTAATGATATTCCAAGCTAGCAATCATTATGGGAAAAATCAATAGAACTCACCTTACATCATTAAAAAAAAAAAAAAAAAAGTCTAAATCACCTAATTCATTAAGGCACAAAAAAAAATTCTTAATTTATTTGTTAGCTTTATGTAACATACTAATGATATTTTTGGTTAGATAGAATGTAATGAAACAGGAATGAGAATAAAATAGTCATTTTATAATTATGTTTGGTAAACGAGCATTCCACTTTATTTTTATGTTTGGTACAATAAAATAGTATAGGAATAAATTTAAAAAAAATAATCAATTACAATAATACCTTTATAACAAAAAATAATAAAATATTTATATAAAAATAGTAAAAGACATGGAAGGCTTCAAAAAAATTTCATATTTATTGACAGTATGACATTAGTTTATTCTTCAAATATGCTGGCTTTTATTTCATAATTTTTAGTCTTTTATATATTAATATATTCTAATTCATTAATTTTTATTTTACATTAAATAATTTTTTGTATAATAAATAATATATATTTTATTAATATACAAATATCTTATTTTAAATTCTTTTATTGAAACTATAATCATCAAAATATTTTTATAGTAAAAGTATTGAAACATGATATTAATTTCTTATTTATTAATATAAGAATAATCTTTAAATACATGAAAGATGTAAGGAGCAACGGTGTAAAAATGTCTATTTATAAATAATGAAATGACCCATTTCATTGTTTTTGTGATGGAATGAAAATTTCACAATATGATGGAATGGTCATTCCCTAAAAAATGGGCATTTTCACTACATAACCTACAAATACTTTTTATTCATTCTTAATTCCATTTCATTTTATCTAATCAAACATGATATAATTTTTCTTTTAATAATTACCAATTTAAGATTTCTATATGTTAATTAGGATTTTGAATGATTAATGTAACTAATATAAATTTGATTTGGTTGAACTTATTTATGAAAGAAATTAAAATAACATATTTTATTTAAAAGGCAGATCAAATATATCAATTTGTACATAAAGAGGTTGGGTAATTACTTCCTTTAAAAATGGCATTGGCTGCACTAGCACTTAATATGTGACGCGGACAATTGTTCCAAATGATGCCTTTAAGAGTCAGCTGAACTTAATGGTGTAATAGCAACTTCCACCTATCTTTCCTATTTGCATTAAACAATCACAGAGATGAAGAGAAAGCAAATAAACAAAATTGTTTTGCACTAATCGTAAACCTGAAAGAATAATCAAGTACATGCCAAAGATTATTTCCTCTGCTTTGGTTTGAAAAGGTCTGTAAGAAGCCAATTGCTTTTACTTTGATTTCCTTTTGTTATCAAAAGAAAGTGTTTTCATTCATCACATTTCGTACCATTTTGTTCTTACCATGTTTTTCCTCTACTCCACCCAGCAAAAATCAAATTCCAAAAAATTTTATGTAGCCATTGTAGACAACTAAAAAATAGATGATGTTATAAAATTTTTATAAAAATTTAAATGTAAATATTTTATATGTATATATTTCTTCCCGTATCTATTGAATAATAATACGGTAGACTATGTTTATTTAAAATTTTTTCAATAAAAGGATAATCTGCAAGCATTATGTCTCCTTAATTAGCTCCTGTTTCTGGGAAAATTCCAAATTTATGAAAAAGGAAAATTGGTAAGAATTTGAAAAGCTCATTAAAACGAAAGGAAACCTTAATCTCCTTCACTAGCGTAGCAATGACATCCATGTATTATATCAACAAAGCAACAGAACAAAACTTGATTAAAATCAAAACCCATAAGGTAATCGACTTAACTCTATAGATGATGACCATTGCTAGCTAAATATGATGTGATGTTCAAGATACACTTTAGAATTAAACAGATTCATTATTTAAAACAAACTAAGCAAAAAAAAGAAATACATATAGAGATTTTCTGGGCACTTAGACAGTACTTTGGCGTTGGCAGATCCAAGGCCAAAACCTACAATTACATAAGCTTCACTAATTTCATCATGCTTTTCACTTACAGCTTCTACGATACCCTCTGTCAGAACTAGCCGATCGACAAACTGAAAAGCACATTGTTGAAGTGGGTGAATCTTCATCATCTCCAGTGAAATCAAAAGAAGACGATGAGCTCAAGAACCTCCTCCTTCCGAGTTTAGCCATCGGGACGATTTTCGAGGAACGCGGAGACGGCCATGAAGACGATGAAGAAGAAGATGAAGATGCCGATGAGCAAAGGTTCTTCTTGAGATTCAATTTGAAAAATAAAGCTCGGAAAAGGTTGGATCTTGAGCGTTCCTTGATCGGCGTTTTGGAGCCATTGATGTAATAGGAAGGTGGAGGAGTGAGAGGTGGAAGAGTGTCTTGGGAGAATGTGTATTTGGGAGTGCCAGGTTCCGATTCCCACACAAATGGGATGGCAACTGTAATTCTGAAAGATGGATTAGAAATGGAGTCTTCTTTGGAGAGAAGTCTGCAGAAGAACTTGTCATCTTGCTCGATTTGGAGTGCATTTGTCTTGTGTGGAAGATCAACTTTACCATTACTAAACATCTTGTGTGTGATCGATGGACTGGAACTGTGATGGGTTCCAGTGTTTCACTGACTAAGGAGAGGTTGCAGAAAATGAGGCTTCGGAGTTTGAACTTAATAAAAGCTAGCACCAAATTCAAGTGAAGTCATAGCTTGCATATCTTTTTATATAGGGAACATGCAACTTGACTATTGACGCCAATCACATTATATCACAGATTTAGTGGTAAGGTTGGTTAAGCGTATTGTCAGTTTGATTCTTATTATTTTCAATTTCTTAAAGGTCAAATTATTCACAACTTGATATTGATGGTTTATCTTTTAATTACCATTTTGGGATTGAAAAGACATAAACAGATCTAGAGATGGCAACTGCAACCATTTCAATGCGCATTTATACTCCCTCAATTCGTTTTTATGTCTTACTTAAAGGTAAATATATAAAAATTAAGTTAAATAGTATGTAAAGTAGTTAAGCATTTATTAAAATAATAGAGATAAATTAGAAAAAATATTCTTAATTTTTTTAAAATACAGATAAAAAGAAAAAAAATTTGTCTACAATTAGAGATAAAAAGGAACGATGGATTAATTTTTATCTATTTGGATAGATATGGTTTCGGGTTTGGATACATACTATCTGTCCCGCTTACTCCGGACCCACGTATATTTATAGTTAACATATTATTATTTAAGAAATGATTCAAATTTTAATAATATTTTTATATGAGTTTGAGGTTGACAAATTTGTATTGAGTGATTGAAAATGATCATTTATGTATTATTAAAAATTTATTTTATAATATTCTTGGGGTAAATGGGTGTGAGGCTGGGTATATAAGGATTTTGATCAATCTGGGCCACAATATCCCTACCTACCTATAGATGTAGGTCAAAAGTGAGTTCATGTTTTTAAGAGCGGGAATGGTCCAATTACCATAGTATCCTTTCATATTCCATGGTTCCATTGTCATCCCCGATTTTTAGTGTGGCCAAGATTCACAATGTTAGAGTTTGCATGATATAATTTATTTTTCCGTTATTAAGGAATTTATATTCTTCAGGTCATATTTCTAACAAAAGTTGCAAGAGCTTGTCCATCAAGTCGCCAAGTGACACATGTCAAAATAATTGACTGGTCCATGTCAAATCAATTAAATCTGATGGTTGGCCTATAATTGTTGAATTCAATTTTAAAATATTAGTCTATATACTACTTTTTTTATATAAATTAAAACATTCACTCTATATAAAGGTCTTCACTGTTTTTTTAATTTATTGATTTTGGTTTAAATTTTAATTATTATTAATTAATTTTAATTTTTTATTATGAGTTATCTATTTATACAAGTCAGATTTTTATGTAAAGGTGGGAATCAGATTATTTGTTAAATAAATATTTTGAAATATAAATATTCATGTTAGAATAAAAATTTGAAATATAATAGATATTTGGTATGAATGATTACGGGATTATATAGGAATCCTTACGAAAGTTCAGGAAAAATGAAGGGATAGTGATTAAGAAGTTATGGGATTGTAGTTAAGAATCTCCACAATCATTATTTTATAATTTTAATGATATAATAAATCTCTCCTTTTCAATTATTTTTTTTTAGAGTTTGAGATTTCTCTGTTAAATTATTTGTATATTATTATACTATTCTAATTATGTTAATCGCCTTATACTAGCTTGTTTAGAGTACAAATATCTTTTCCAATAAGTGGTATCAAAATAGATTTGGTCTTGTATGAGAGACGTGGTTCAAGATAACAAAAACCTAATTTGATTATGCGCGTGAGTTGAAGATAATGAATAATGATGTTGCAAAAATAACTAGTTCAATCTTGCACGAATCGAAGAGAATGAATGATGATATTATGGGGATAGCAGATGTTTCAGCTCAAGCAAGAGTAAGAAAGTTACAGTTGATGATGGAGATAAAGATTTGGAGAATACACCAATGTTATGGAAGGTGGAAAGCACCTACACTATGTGTATGTTTGGAAAAGAAGATTTGTGAAAACTTGTTAGTTATGAAGAGTACCTATTGTGCACGTTTTAAAGATCTAATTTGTGAGTGTTTGTGAGATTGTGTTCTTGCAAATGATGAAAATGTTTGCAAATAAGGAAATTGTATGTTTTAAAAATCTAGTTTATGAGAGTGTTTGCAAGGTTTTAGGTCTCTATAGATGAAAAGATTGTAAATAGACTTTGGTGAAGCTTGAATGAGGCGAAGCTATTTGATAGCAAGATAGTTGCTATAAATTTTTTTTTAAAAGAAATTACAATAATTGTGCATTTTCATAGTTGGCGCCCTATGAATGATCTTGTTTGACAATAGATGAAACATAAAAATTAAAAATGATGGAATTTATGTAAAGATGGAGATTGTGGAGTTTCACCCAAATTTTAGTTGTTATCAATTAGTTTTAACTTCTTATTGTAAGTTATCTTCCTATTCGAGTTAGATTTTTGTGTTAGAATAAGAATTGAATTATTTGTCAAATAAATATTTTGAACTATAAATATTTATATTGGATAAAAGTTTGAGGTATGAAAGAGATTTAATATGAATAATTATGGGGGTTATATGGAAACCTTCTTAGAGGTTCGAGAGAGATGAATAGTGGTTAGAAAATTGTAGTATTATGATTGAGAACTTTTGTACACATTATCTTGTAACTTTGATAATATAAAAAATCTTTTCTAATCCATGATTTTTTTCTTAGAATTTGAGATTTTTTTTACGTTAAATTATTTGTATGTTATTATACTATTATTATTATTTTAATTGCCTAATATTAGTTTGTTTGGAGTGTGAATATCTTTTCTAACACATTTCTTACTCTTTATTATGAGATTACCTTACTCTTCATTATGAGATTACTGACGTAGAGCGTTTTGAAACTTCAACTTTTATCATTTATCTTTTCATTTTACAAATATCATATATCGGTTCTTGTCCAGAGAAGTGTGTTAGTTAGAGTCCACCAGCAGACGTCAATATTTTTGCATACTCTTCTATTAGTATTCTACGCACTACATTTTTGATGTTGAAAGGGATGTTTTCTCTCGAACAAACCATGATGTGAAAGTATCCTAAGTTTTTGTGACTAACCATTTTGACCATTTCCCAAAGCTTAGCTTTGATTCCGAAGTTACGAATCTGTAGTCTTTTTGCTTGTTGTCCTTAAGCAATAAGTTGAATTGAAGGCAAGCCTTTCATCAAAGATAATTCCACAACAGGCACATAATAATAATGCACGTATCAACATATATGCTTATAAATATTATCAACAAATTGTATAATTTTTATAACTTTTTTATGAAAAGTTGTTTTTTTATTCAGAATCGTAATTTATGAAAGTTTTTATGTTGCCACTTTAATAGATGAAATTATAATTTATTTATTTATTATATGTAAAATTTGTAAAAAAATTATGATATTTTATGTAAATTAAAAAAAAATAATGTTATGTTTTATTGAATAAAATGAAATGAAATGAGATGAGATGAGAATATCTATTTATTAGGAAATGACCATTACATCAAATGATAAAATCTCTATTTTACCAAAAAAATAATGGAATTAATCATTCTTTGCTTATGGAATAATTTTTTATACCTTTATCCCTTATATCTTTCATATATTCTAAAATATCTTAATATTAATAAATAATAAAACAATATTATATTTTCAATATTTTTACTATAAAAATATATTTTTACTATAGAAATATTATTTATTAAATAAAATTATTTAATATAAAATAAAAATCAATAAATTATATTTTATTGATATACAAGGAAGTCAAAATTATAAAAAGAAGATTAGTAAATCAATACCATACTATCAACAAATTGTGAAAATTTTTTATAATTAGTATAGTTAATATATGAAGAATATGAGTTAATTATTTAACTTATATCATATAATTATTATTTTGTTGACATTACAATATTATCTATCTAACTTATGCATAGTTTGATTGCCATATAATTAGCTTTAGGAATTGAAGTTTTTATTTTTATTTTTATTTTTTAGGTAAGTATTTTATTATTTTTTGTTATAAATATATTATTGTAATTGAATGATTTAAATGCTCATTTCATTTTTAATCAAATCAAATATAATTATAAAATTGTGAAATCATCATTTTATTCCAACATTCTTAATCATATTTTTACTCTGATTTTGTCCCACTAAACATGAGGTAAGAAAACGCAGCCCAGACTTTTAAAGCAGTCAAATATAGAGGTAGTAACTAGCAACTGGCAAGCATAGCACTAGTAACGTCGGTCAAGACAGTAAAACGTGGGCCACAAGTGCGACATTAAAGAACGCTCTTCATGGGTGAGAAATGATGAAATATTTTAGTTATAATACATATTTTTAATCTTATTTAATAAATTAATAATTTAATTTTTTATTTATTAATTTTGAGACACCTATGCACTTTAAAATTTTAATTTTTTATTTTTAAAATATTAAAAATTATAAAATTGATAATTATATAAAATAAAAACACTCTTTGTCTCTTTCCCTTGTTTTGTAATTTTCTTGTAGTATGCGCTGCTTCACGTGCAGGTTCCACAAATATAAGCCATTCTGGAAGACTCAATAAATATATTGTAATATGATATAAATTAGTTATAATGATACTCTAATTACTGCAATGTGTTCAAATCTAATGGACACAGTAAGAGCATCAGTTCTACTCAATCTGTGAATCTACATATAAATAAGCATGCCTAACCCAATAACAAAACCAAAAAAAATTTAAAATTCAGTTAAAAAAAGGCTACAATTGCAAAAAATTACAATAAAATGAAAAAAAAACATAAATAAATAATAATGGAACAAAAAATGGTCATGATGTGATCAAGATAAGTAAAAAAATTACAATATTATATGCACATCAACAATATGTAACCATAATTTAAAATAATGATAAAAAATTAAATATTACTTTTTAAGTCACATTTAATTCATCAAATCTTTTTCACATTTTTTAGAATATTTTAAGAGAATATTATATTTATATGTTTGATTCAAAATTTAAAAAAATTTACTTGGAAATGTGAATATTCCTAAAAATATTTTAAAAGGATATTATATTCTCATGATTCAAAATTTAGAAAAAAAAATTATTCAAAAATGTGAATATTAATGAAAATTTTTTAATTTAATATTTTCATAAAATATTTTCATAAAGGGGATAGATATTTTGCATTCCTGTAATACGAGAATGTTTTAATTATATAAAAATATTATTTTATCCATCCTTCTATTAATGTTTTATCATCGCAATTTACCATAATTCACTATTGTTGATTATCTTCCAGACTTCCACTATTATTGACTACCTCCCATTATCACTTATCACTTACCATTACCCATCATCACTTATCACTTACCGTCATTGACTAGCACATATCACTACAAGAAAAATGCAATTTAGCGACTGAAATTTTCGATCGCTAAAATATGATTTTCGATCACAGGTTCAATTAGCGATCGAACGGCGATCGAAAATACGAAGTGGCTAAACACCCAGTCACAGAACAGTTAACGATCGAAACTGGGTAGTGGCTGAACTTAGCGACCGAATTGGTCACCACAATTTTCAATTGCTAAAATCCTAGAAGTTCGATCGCAATTTTACTTTTTTTGCGACCAAAAATGTCAGTAGCTGTTTCGGTCGCTAAAATTTTTTGTGACTGCTTGCGATTGAAATTTTCAATTGCTGTTTCGATGGTAAAAATTTTGCAACCGAAAATTCAGTCGCTATTTCGGTCACTGTTTCAATAGCAAAAATTTTGCAATCGACAATTCGGTCGCTATTTCAATGGTAAAAATTTTGCAATCGAAAATTCGGTCGCTATTTCAGTCACAAAATAGTAAAATTTGGAAAAAAAAAATTTTGGTCACCATTTCAGTCTCTAAATCAGTGAACAGCTTTTGTAGACATTTTTTTTAGTGACTATTTCAATCACTAACACCTGATTGTCGCATAAAAATGCTACAAATCCAATCCAATACCATCCATAACAATCTAAAAACCATTCAATTGTAGTGTATAGTAAAATCAATCAAT
>JANHAO010023922.1:0-11759 GCA_026873985.1 Saraca asoca
TCTCTCATGCTATCCCTGATACAATTGGAAACTTGACAAAGTTAAAGATTCTTTACCTTAATGACAACATGATCACTGGTCTCCTACTCGAGCAAGTGGGAAGTCTCTACTCTCTTCAGGAACTTATAGTATCTACTAATAATCTGTATGGCGTAATCCCAATGTCCATAGGGAACGTGACTAATATAACTACACTCTATGTCTATGAAAATGAATTTAATGATTCAATCCTGACTTCTATAGGAAAATTAGTCAATCTGGAAGAACTTCACTTTCAGAGAAACAAATTTTCTGGACCAATTCCTTCCACTGTTGGAAATTTGACAAAGCTCACCACCTTCAGCCTGGCATCAAACATGTTTTCTGGATCAATTCCAATGTCCATAGGGAACTTGGTCAATTTGAATGCTATTGTTCTTCCATTGAATAACCTTTCTGGACCTGTTCCTTCCACTGTAGGAAAGTTAACAAACCTTGCCTCCTTTTTGTTGCTAGACAACAAACTTAATGGTAGCCTTCCAACGGAAATGAGTAACCTCACCCATTTGTTCAGCTTACAATTAGATGACAATAATTTTGTTGGCAATTTGCCACAAAATATCTGCGATGGTGGGTCACTACGATTTTTCAGTGCTTCTGTTGGAGTGTTCAATCTTACATTAAAAGCATAAAATTAAAAAGGAAAGACGAAAAAAGAAAAATAGAAGAGGAATATAAAAAGATGTAAAAATAAATACAATGTGTAAAAATAAATTCTATTTTTTACTGTATGAATCGATTCATGAATCCATACTAAAGAACTTGTAAAAATCTATTTAAATTAATTTATTAATTGATTCATGAACAAATTTTTTAAAAATATTTCTTACCGAAGATTCGGAAGAAAGAAGAACAAAATTTATTTTAAACCTGCTTCAGTAGTAGATGAAAATGTGTAAAAAAAGAAAAAAGAAGAGGAATATAAAAAGATGTAACTAATAAATAATTTAATAATAAATTGATTTAAATAACTCTTTGATTTCTTACTCTCACTATAATCTTTTTATACATAACTAGTGAGAAAATAAAAATAAATACAATGAAATCACAATAAATATAGAACCATAACAAAAGATTCTTCAACCTTTAAGTATTCTTCAACATCTATAACATAAGATCAACAAACACTCATAAGTAATTTCAACAAAAACAAATAAATTTTTAGAGAAAAACAACAATCTATGAAAAAAAAAACCTCATAATAGTTTTAATTGTAGAAGGTCAAATGAATAAGAATCTTACCAATATACTCAAAAGATGATAATAGATCAGTGTAAAACACCTTGAATTACACTATATATGAAAAAAGATGATATAGAAAAGAAAAGTGAATAAGAGAAAAAAAAATGCTGAATGAAGAGTTCGCAAAAACATTTATATATGAGATCCTGCGATGAAATTGGGATGGAAAATTCTTTCTCAACATCAAGCATATTGTTTCAATTAAGTGGTTTGAGATGGAAAATTTTGTCCCAATTTTAAATTCAAATTTCCCACCCACTTTTTGCAACAAAATTTAGGAAGAAAATTTAAAAAAAAAAATTATAATTTTAAAACTTTTGAGATGAAATAGTCCGTTCCAATATTATTCTTTAAAAATTAAAAGCAAAAAAAATATTCTGTCTCAAAATCCATCCCAATTCAAAATTTGAATGTTTTGGGATAGAAATTTATATAATTCAAATTTCCCATCCACCTTTTGCAACAAAATTTTAGAGAAAAATTTTAAAAATTTTAGAATTTTGAATTTTTTTAAGATGAAATATTTCATTCCAATATTATTTTTTGAAAAAATAAAAAAAAATTCTGTCTTAAAATTTATCCCAATTTTAAAATTTTATTTTTTTAGGATAAAAATTTAATATAAAAATTTTAATTTATTTTTTGCAATTTGAAATGGAATTCATTAATTTGAGATGAATTTCTGTCTCAAATTCTATTCTATTTTTTAAAAAAATTGATGAAACTTCGTTGCAATTCCGTCTCTAATTATGATAAAAAAATATTTCATTCCAAATGTAAACAAGATATTCTCATCATAGAGAGGATGATAATTAAAAAAAAAAAGCAAAATAAGTTTAATAATTTACATTAACACTAGTTAAAATGTTTCACAAAATACTATGGGTGTGTAAAGTCAACAACATGAAAAAAAAAAAAAAAACACGATGTAAATATTGTAAAAATACACATGTAAATTAATAGTACTGTGATCCTGATCACGTGAGCTCCAGTATGCCGGTGTGGCTCTATTCTGTTTTCTCTCTCCTTATTATTCTCTTCAATGTGCCATGAGTACAGCAACAAACCCAGAACCAGAATCCAAATTTTCACAAGACAAAAAAGTATGAGTTTTAATTAATTAAAAAAAACTTGTGTATCCAACTAATCCTTGCTGCAGTGGATATATGAAATTGAGTTGGTAGAAGGCGGTCATAGGAAAATGCTTGCTGCAGTGGAGATGTCCATAATGAAATGCCTAAGAGTTTGGAAGAGGGTATGTTGCTTTGAGGTTGAGTTAGGGAGGGTGAAGAATCCAGTTGTGATCTCATTTCTGCCTTCCTTGACTGCTATTTGATAACACCTGAAAGTTATTGTAAATGAAGTTGTAAAGGGAGTGATCGATTTGGATGCTTGTTTGGTGGGGAAGAATTCCAATGATTATGGTGAGTGTGTCTTCACTATAGTTGGCTGATATTTTGCAGGATGTAGTGCTGGCTTGCATGTAAGCGGTATCTGCCATGAAACTCTATAACCTCTTCAAAGCAGTGCACGGATTAGGAGATTCCTAATGGAAAATCACTTTATTCCTAAAAAACATATGGTGTCGAGAATGAGAATCAAGGGGATATGTGAGCTAGTCATACAGCTAAGGAACTGACAGCCCTTGCAGAATACAAGTTTTGATCTAATGGACCACATCCTATGGTTGCAAACACTTTGGTCTCACAGTAAGAGGGGATCCAAATGAAAGAGTTCTAGAAAACGGGCAAAGAATGAATAGATGTTGGGAATTCTCATTTTGAAGTCCACAGAGTGCAGAAAGGGAGGGGACCTTGATGTGTCTGGAGTTTAAAAAATTCTGCAGTTGGGAGACTGTGATTGCATAGTTTCCAAAGGAAAATTTTATTCCAAGAGGAAGATACATCTTCCGGAGCTTGGCCCATGGGAAGTTAGTGACTTGCAGAATAAGATGTTGAGTAAGAAGTTGGTAACCTTTATAAATTGTATATGGTGCTTATTGAATAAATTTAATTTGGATGATTTAATCTTACATTTTTCAAGTTAATCTAAGTTAAATGAACAATCCTCCTGTTATATTGTATTTCCTCACCTCTTTATCTTTAAAAAAAAAATTTCTCTTTATTAAATTATTTTTCCCTAAAAACACTGGCAGCCCATTTCTTCAGCCACCCGTGCTCTCTTTTTCTTTTGACACGAGAAACACCCAGCCCTAGTAGAGCTACCACTGGCATTCCTCTTCTTTCCTACTCGGCCACAGCTTTGACCAACTAGCTCGCCAATAACAAATTGTTTTTCTTCCCATTTTTGACCAAGTCAAAACTCTAGCTCCCTCTTACCCTTTTTTGATTGCCAGCTACCTTTGCTCAACACCAATAATTGTGAATTCTACCGCTGCTTGGTTCAATCTAATTGTTGAGCTCAGGTTATAGCAAGTTCCAATGTCAATCAAGCTCTTTTGGGTCCATTAGAGCTCGAGCAGAGAACATCGAAGCTCCAAGTCCAACCTAGCATCTCTTCATCAACCTTGAATGCCTGCAACTTCTCGATCTAGCTACCAAGAATTGTCAGCGACTCTGTAATTGGGTAGCAATCTCAGCACTAGGGGTAGGAGCAGCAAAGCAATTTTTTCCCTTGCAGTCTGATGCCCTACATGTTCTCCTGTCAGTGGGTAAATTTCTTTTACCTTTTTTATGATTGTAATTGATTTGGTTAACACTAAATATTGTGAAGTTGATAGGAAGAGATGAAATTAGGACTTAGAGTCTAATTATTGTAATGGGTTAGCAAGTGAATGCATTACTTCCATCCACTTTCATGTTGAGATAAACAGAGGGTGGTTCGGATGGGATAGGATAATGGTCTTAAGTCATAATAATAGATTTTCTTTTCTAGTGTAGTAGCTCTTTAATTTGTGGATGATGAAATTTATATGTTGTTGAATATATTTGGGATATGGAACTGCCTCGTGAGACTTAAGTCTTAAATGGGCTGGGTGAAAGGAAAGTTACTCTGTTTAATATACCCTTGTATTGCAGGCCCTTCAAATGGTTAGTAAGTAAAACAAGTTGCTAGAGAACTATCCACTATGTTACAAGGAGAAAAGTTGATTACACGTAAGACAGTCAGTATACACAAGTCAAAGTAGTCCTTAAGTCGTACCATAGGGTGGTAGGTGTTGTTTAGGTGATGAAACCAATGTTTACCTAGAACAGAGATAGCAGGTATTAAATTAGGATAGGGGACCGATTTTTATTTTTTTTTGCCTGCAAGAGCTCACAACTTTGAAGTTGAGCAAAAAGCCTAATATTAATTAAATTTAATAAGTAGAATACAAGTAATTGTTAGTAAGATAGTCCACTTGTCAGTGTACCTAAAAATGGGAGTTTAAAGAAAGATAAACAAATACATAAAGAAGAGTATTGTATAAATAATTGGGATTTAACATTTAGGGAAATTGTGTTCAAGAGAAGTTACGCAAATAAGGTAATTTCGATTAAGCTAAACCCTAACTATTTTCTTTTAATACTAATCCTATACATTTATTACTCTATGATCTTAAGCTGATTTATGTCAAGCTTGGATCATCTCGAGGAGATTGATGCTATTTTGGGAAGTTTAATTATATCTAGGGATAACAATGTTTGGGGATTTTGGATTGTTGCCACACAAGGTAATTTAGAAACACTTTGAAGATGATTTGTGATTGAAAACCTACCATAGCTGGTTTAGTTCGGTCCATCTAGCTTTATGGCCACATAAACATGAATCTGGGCACAATTAGACATTTTTTGTCATTGGAAAAGTGTTGAATAAGAAGTATGAATAGAATTATTATATTTTAATCTTTTTAGGTTAAATCTAAAAGGGTAAAAGTGGTATCTTGAACTAGAGTAGAACTTTTAATTTGTTCAAATTATTTTTTCTTTTACATAAATTGGAATGATAAAACACAAGTTTCTTATAACTAGATCAATTAGCTTTGAAATGCAAGAACTTACAATTCAATCTTGGAACTAGAAAGAGGAATTTGATGATTTTGAAGATTTCCTCTATCAAAAGGCTTCAAAACTAAGTTCTACAAGCTTATATATAGTCAGTGAGTGAATAATTTATTTCTCTTTTTATGATTATTATACAAAAGTCTATTTTATTTATTATTTCAAACTTAGACACCATAAGACACTATGATTTTCAATTAACTAGAATTTTTACTCTTTTACTTAGAAGTAAAATCATATGTTGTAGCAAATAATACTACATTATATATTTTGAAGAATTGTTTCTTATGTTTGATGTTCAAAATCTTGTGATTTTGCAGCAGTGGATTGTTGAATCTATTGAGCAAAAGTGCTGTAAGAAATTGATGATTACATTACTAAATGATGTAATATATGAACCGATTGAAAACTGTTCATTTCTCTTTTGTCAATACATATTTTTTTATGAAATATTTTAGTATTAAATCTTGTTGAAAAATCGATTCGAATCCTTTGAGAATTCCTTTAGAAAACCTCCAAATGCACTTGTGAATAGAATTGAAGTAAAAAATGAAACTAGTGGAGAGATAAGGGGAGAATAATCGCTAGAAGGATAAGGTGAATGGTGATGACTGAATACTGATAAGCAAGGTTGTCTATAGGAACTCCACTTTAGATCTTTTGTTGCATGGAATTTATCTTGAATATTGCATGTTACATGTGAGTTTTTAAATACCTAACTATTTTCATTTACTATGACCTGTCTAGAATTTATAATCCTAATTTCAAGTGTTTAGTTTCGCGTGCTACATGAGTATTGTTAAAACCTTAAGCCCCTCTTATTTGCTATGAGTATTTGAAAGTGCAAAGTATGGATTATATATAGCTTGGCATAAAAGTTTTGTTACACAAAGGTAAAATCCTTATGTGAGTTTTGGTTTTATTGGCAATGTTGTCTTGAGTTTTCATATTGCAAAGTGTTACACACAGAAATTAGCCTCGCAGGGACGAGCCCTAGAGTGCGACTAAGGATCGAATTCCATAATCCTGCAAGCGATAGCAGCAAAGTAACCCCGAGTGACAAAGCCTTTCCTTGCTCGTCACGAAGAGGTTTGGATGCACCCAGCGAAACAACCTTCCCCACGAAGGACGGACCAACGAAGAAGCCATAAGACCGAATCCTCGAGCAATCGACAACTCTGCTCGTGCCCGCTTCCTTACTACAGCGACCCCTACGGCGTCCTCGAAGCCAGAAACTCCCGCTCGGGATGCCCAAGTATCTTGCCTGAAGCAGCAATGATTATAAGCCTACAATCAGCCCAAAGGGCCCACCTCTGCAGCCTATATGTTGCAGACAGCCGGATTATAGTCTTTTCACCATCCTTTCTCATTTATTTGATGTAATACAACTGTACCTTGTAATTAATGCATGTACCCTCTCCTTCCTCTATAAATAGGATGACATTGTTAGCAGAGGGGGAGCAATCTTGTAAGCAGAAACTCTGTAAAGTACTCAATATCAATAAAACACCAACCGTGGACGTAGGGTCCAGTGCCGTCCGGATTTAGCCGAATCACGCTAAAAATGCTGGCTTCTCTTCCTCTTGGTCCATCCTTCACAGCACTTCAGAGGCAGTATTGGATCCCGAAACTCCTCCCGTTGACCGAAGTTCGGGTCTCTCGTACGAATCGAATTTCAGTGTCAACATTTTGGTACCATGTGTGGGGATCCATCGGCTTCCTGAAGTTTCCATTACAGTCTGATCAAGGCCAGGGGAAGAATGACTCAGAGTTCTACAGCTCCAACTTCTCAGCGCACTGTCACGCCTGAAATGCAAGAGATACAGATGCCTGATCAATCTCAATCGACTCTAGGAAATACATTCAAAGAGTTGGCTAAAACTATTAAAGCGCTTATCCAAGCGTAAGCACAAAATGCCCAAAGACAAGAAGAGGTCATGGCGCAACTCTAACAGCTTTGAGAAGAAGCTTAGAGAGAAGTCTGCGATGATCGCTACAGCCAGTGACTGGGGGGCTCACAACATGCAAAAAACTCTACCCCCAACATGAAAGCCAGCGCCCGGTAATGGACAAGGTTCTCCAAAGGCTAAAGCTGCTTGAAGAGCGCCCACAGCCTCGGGATAATTAGACGTGTTATGAGAAGACCTCACCATTTTCTGTGAAGATCGAGAAGTAACCTCTCTCGTAGAAACTCAAGGTGCCTGCTATCCCGCTATATGAAGGGAACAGTGACCCAAACGATCACATGGATGCATTCAATACTAAAATGGACTTCCAGACGATCGAATCCCTGATGAAGTGTCGTGTCTTTCCCACCATGCTAGGGGCAGCACCTCGAGCTTGGCTCAAATGCCTCCCCGCACACAGTATTGGTAGCTGGGAGGATTACCAGAGGAAATTTGTTGACCAATACCGAGCACTGAAGAGACAACTCGTACCTCCCTACCATCTTGCAATGATCTTTCAGCGCAGGGACGAGTCGCTCAAAGATTACATAGCCTAGTTCAGGCACGAGGCCAACTCCATGGAGAACCCCTCGGAGGAAAGCATTCTGATAGCCATCTCAGCAGGATTTCACAAAGATGGCAAACTATACAGAAGCCTCTATAAGTCCCCGCTCGAGATCTCGCTAAATTCTATAATCAGACAACCAAGCAAATGAGATGGGAAGAAACCTTTGGAATGGAGGAACCCAAGCATAAAGCGAGCCACAATGGTCCTACTGCGAGCAAAAAGAGGAGCAGCGAGAGTTTGGACAACCCCACTCCTCATCTCGCGAAGAAGGCAAAACCTCAGCGGCCCAGAAACCGCTTCGAGAGCTAAAATATCCTGTCAGATACTCAGGACAGAATCTTCGCTGTGGAAAGGCATAACGAGGATTTTGGAAAACCTCGGCCATTAAGGTCATCCCCTAAATCCAGAGACCGAAATAGATTATGTGCTTATCACAACGAGGCTGGGCACACCACCTCAGAATGCCATGCGCTGAAAAATGCCATTGAAGGCCTCATCAGAAGAGGTCACTTATAGGATTATGTAGTAGGATCTTCTGGACAGCGCACTTAACAGGCCCAGCGAGTAGTCACCCAGGAGCCTGAGCCCTCCATTAGAACTATATTTTGATATTGTAATAGTCATTTGATAATTTGTACCGACCATGGTATTTTGAAATTAATTGAATGGTCCTCACTACAGCTTCCATCCCAGCGAACGATTTTCACCTCGCTACAGCGCAAACAAACAAACTTACTACAGCGAATAGTTTTTACCTCGCCACAGTGCAAATACAAACAAAACTGAGGGTGAGACGGCCTTTGAGCTTACCTCACAATGCCCGGGGGTGAGACGACCCTTGAGCCTACCCCGAGGCTTCACAAACAAACATAAAATCGAGGGTGAGATGGCCTTTGAGCCTACCTCGTAATGCCCGGGGGTGAGACGGCCCTTGAGCCTAGCCCGAGGCTTCGCAAATGAAAATGATACAAACAAAACCGAGGGTGAGACGACATTTGAGCCTACCTTGCAACGCTCGGGGGTGAGACAACCCTTGAGCCTACCCCAAGGCTTCACAAACAACCACAAAACCGAGGGTGAGACGGCCTTTGAGCCTATCTCGCTAATACAAAAATCAAAAACTCGATGAATGGTTTTCACCTCGCTGTGATCAAGATGAAATCATTATTACTCGCAGCTCTCATACAGACAAATTTCTCACAGTGTCCATGCAAATAAATTCCCGCAGCTTACATGCGAACGAGTTTTTCGTGGCTCTCGTGTAAATAAATCCCCATAGCTCTCATATGGGTGTATCTCTCACATCTTGAACGAGATTTCTCAAGCGCAACTCACTCGTAACCTCACTCACAGTAGATTGAAGGATTCAGAAAATAAAGCACAGCCGATTGGCTAAAAAGAGAAGTTCTCATTAATTGTCATAAATTTACATACAACAATGCATGAAGCATCTAGTACATACATCTGAAAGGAGAAGAGCTCATATAAAGAAACCTCGACAAGCGAGATGAAGGTTCAGCAGGGAGAAAGGCCAGTCTCTAAGCCCGCTCTTGGCAATAGAGTAGCAGCCCATAGTCCCTCCTGCTTATTCCCCCACCGACGCACCTATCTGGGTCGAAACTAGAACGTCCCCGAAACCAGCAAGCCAGGTAGTAGAACTACCAGCGACGGCCAGAGGAGGTAGCCAGAAGCTGCCGTGAGAAGCCCACCAGGCCGATTCTGTGCCGAGGCCACATGCAACGGGCCATCCGCGTCTCCTGCCACCATGCAACACGCCATCCATGTCTCCTCAAGCTTCACCAGAAGCCAAAACATCAAAGCACGTAGGGGGCTCTTCAGTCTCTTCCATTAAGTTTCTTTGAGGCAAAAGAAAGAATAGGCAATAAATAGACCGCTCAACCCTCGAAAGAATCCAGAGTGAATCTGGCCAAATCTTTCATCCAACAGCCCAAAATAAGCGGTCGTGCCATGCCAATGGCCAAAGATGGCAAATAGGAGAAAGCATGGCCTAAAGCAGAACTAAAAGACATTTGATATGACATCCTGATCAAAGAACGACACTGGCTGGAGATACGAATCAAGCCTCGAAAATATGCAACTCCTGGTCTGCAAAGCAAACCGAGAGTTAGGGGGCTTATGTTACACACAGAAATTAGCCTCGCAGGGACGAGCCCTTGAGCGCGACCAAGGATCGAATTCCATAATCCTGCAAGCGACAACGACAAAGTAACCCAGAGTGACAAAGCCCTTTCTCGCTGGTCGCAAAGAGGTTTGGATGTGCCCAGCGAAACAACCTCTCCCACAAGGGACGGACTAGCGAAGAAGCCATAAGACCGAATCCTCGAGCGATCGGCAACTCCGCTCGTGCCCGCTTCCTCACTACAGCGACCCCTGTGGTGTTCCTGAAGCCAGAAACTCCCGCTCGGGATGCCCAAGTATCTTGCCTGATGCGGCAATGGTTATAAGCCTACAGTCAGCCTAAGGGGCCCACCTCTACAGCCTATATGCTATAGACAGCCAGATTATAGTCTTTTCACCATCCTTTCTCATTTATTTGATGTAATACAACTGTAACTTGTAATTAATGCACCCTCTCCTTCCTCTATAAAGAGGATTACATTGTTAGCAGAGCAAGAGCAATCTTATAAGCAGAAACTCTGCAAATGACTCAATATCAATAAAACACCAACCGTGGACGTAGGGTTCGGTATCGTCCGGATTTAGCCGAACCACGCTAAAAACCCCGGATTCTCTTCCTCTTGGTCCATCCTTCACAACACTTCAGAGGCAATATTAGATCCCGGAACTCCTCCCGTTGACCGAAGTTCGGGTTTCCCGTACGAACTGAATTTCACCGTCAACACAAAGGAAGAATTAAATTTACAAAATAGTTTTGCTAGTTGAGTAAATATACAAAATTCACTAGAGCAAATATTGTTATTGTATGTAATTTTTAGAAAATTATTCACTTACTAAGTTTTAATAAAACTCACCCTTTTCTTGCTTTAAAACGATTTGTTTTCAGGACAAAAGATTTGACAATTACAACCCAACCTCCAAATTGAATCAAACAAATTAGAGATAGAAGGCATAGTTTGGAAATAATATTGGTAATTGTTGCATCTGTTGAGTTCGTATATGTGTGTATACAGGGTTGTGTGATGAATATGTGTTGGCTGTTACAAAATCAGATTTAGTCAAAAGCTTGTGACCTTGATAAATATCTAAAAAATAGAAGAAGTTTTATCGAATTTTTATTAATTTTTTTTTTAAAAAAAATATTTACAAGCATTTTGGAGAAAATTTTTTTCAACTAGTGTCATCTTTATAATTTACAAAGTGTGCATTAAGAGAAAATGTGTAAGGCTTGTAACAAGCCTCCACGGAATGACTTCCAACATTGGTTATAAGTTGTAACGTGATAGATTCAATCTTATTTTTTTTAAATAAAAAATATTTTGATATAAAAAAAAGCAAGAAAGGTGTGAATACAAGAAAATATTATCAATCAAGGACAATATAATGCATTATTGATGATTGCTTTCCTGAAGTAACGGCTGCTTTATTTCATTATTAACCACAAGTGGGGTCATGTCCTGTGATACATTTTCTAAAGAAATGGAACCGATTACCAACAAAACTACACGAGGAAGCAACCAGACCTATAGCTTAGTGTGCTTGATGACGTAAGAACTTCCCGTGATGCCCTGGTCTTTTCTCTCCATATATATCCCTGATATTTTTCCCGCGATCCAACACAAATTCCTGATACATTCCAAAATCCATCCCAAACCATGGCGTCAGTGTTTGGAAAGCCCGAATGCACTATTCAGCTTGTTGCATTTTGGCAGATACTCCTCATTTCCTTCTGTGCCCTTATTTTATTTCTCTCTTCTTCCCATGTTGCTGCAGCTGGTTTATACTTCAGTAATAATAATAATAATGCTTCTCATGCTTCTGCTA
>JANHAO010023923.1:0-11772 GCA_026873985.1 Saraca asoca
GGAAAAGATAGACAAAAACTACAAGTTAATGACTAATTAAGGGTTAAAATCAGATATTTTTATAGGTACATTTTCTACTTATCAAGGTGCCGACACCGACACAGCTTCCTTTGCTTAACACCAACCCACAGCTCACGAGGCTAACGAGATTTAGGCTTGGTGACAGTGCTAAGAGGCACTTGACCAGTGCCAGAAAGCGCTAGAAAACACGATGAAAGAGCTAGCCGATATGGTCAGGGTGTTAGCTCAAAAGCGTGCCCAAGGCACACGAAGACAAGATGAAATGGTTGCACCTGGCGAACGTCATCCTTCAAGGCCTTAACATGAAGAATAGACTAGAGTTGGGCACTACCGAACCAGCTCGTTGTACTCGTCCAACTCGCGATTGAGGTCCGAAGTCCACTGGGATTGAGAGGACAAGGAGGATGATTCCCAATATAAAAGCTCACACATGGGCAAGAGCTCGCACGAAACTAACAGTGAGCAAGAGACTGATCATTTCTCATCCGATAACGAGTGCGATAAGAAACATAGAACTTCAAACTAGCATTCTCGTAGTAGGTGAGAAGAGAGGAGTAAGAAGACCTCTAGCCAACGGTCCGAGTCCTAAGACCCGGTGGTCAAAGAACTGCTCTAGAGGATGGAACAACTGGAGAAGAACTCCGTATCCCAGGGAAACCGGGAATCACATGAGGAGAGAATTCCACTCTCCTGCCAAATTGAGATAGAGGGTTCAAGATTCTGAACATCCCCCTCTACATTGGGGATAGTGACCCTTACAACCACCTAGATGCATTTAATGTCCAGATGGACCTGTAAACATCTAACTCATTGGTGAAATGCCAAGTCTTTCCGCCAACACTCAAAGAAATACCACAAGCATGGTTTAGAAGTCTCCCAGCCCATAGCATAAGGAGTCGGGGGGAGTGCCAAAGAAAGTTCCTTAACTAGTACAGAGCACTGAAAAGACAGCTCACCCCCTCCTGCCACTTGGCCACGGTTTTTCAACGAAAAGATGAATCTCTGAAGGACTACATCGATAGGTTTCAGTAAGAAGTCAGCAATGTGGACAATCCGTCTGACGAGAGCATTCTCACAATGATATCGGTTGTGCTCTTAAAGGATAGAAAATTATATGAGGACATATATAAGTCCCCTATCAAGAGCCTTGGCGAATTTTACGAGCAAGCCGCCAAGGAAATCAGGTGGGAGGAAACCTTTGGGCTGAAGAAGCCAAACAAGACAGAAGAAACTGGAACCTCCAATTGAGACAGGAAATGGAACGGAGGCGAGAATAGCAAGGATAGCCAGAATGGGGGTTCTGGAGGCAGAAATGCAAAAAAGGTCCAGGGTGAACAATCCCAGTACCAATGCTGATACAATACTTACACCGTCTTATCAGATGCACCAGATAGAATCTATGCGACCAAGAGGGATAATAAAGACTTCGACAGACCTAGACCGATGAAGACCCCCATCTAGAAGAGGAACCATAATAAGTTTTATGCCTATTATAACGAGATTGGGCACAACACATCAGATTGCTAAGCATTGAAAGACAACATCGAAGACCTCATTAAAAGAGGCCGCCTGAAAGACTACGTGGTGTGACCCCAAGGGCAGCGACCTTCGCATCCACGACAACCTACGTTGTAGCACCATCAGATTCTTGAGCATGAGGAAGCACCATCCATAAGGACCATTTTCACCATACACGGTGGGCTTCATATCACCGACACGTCGAATCAATCGCGTGATCGCTATGTCCGAGTGGCAAGTCGTGTTTTTCTGACGACTCATGTACAGTGTGAGAGACTTGCCAAGAAGGCCAGGATATCCTCTAAAAGCATTTCCTTTATGGAAGAGGACACACAAGGGATCCATTATCCCCATAATGATGTCATAGTCAGCCGGGCAAAAATTGACAATGCTGATGTAAGAAAGATCATGATGGATATTGGGAGTTCCGTGAATGTAATATATAAAGGGTGCTTCGGTCAAATGGGCGTGAACGAAGATCAGCTAGACCCATCACCTGAACCCCTTTACAGCTTCACTGGAGATAGAATACTCCCAGTAGGATGGATTAAGCTCCCACTTACTCTAGGAGATCATAACAGGCAAGCAACTGTCATGGCAAACTTCTTAATTATAGATTGTCCTTCGGCTTATAATGTGGTGCTGGGATGACCTGCCATGAATGACTTTGACATGGTAACATCAACCAAGACATTAACCATAAAGTTCCCAACCCCGAGTGGAATTGGGTACGTGCGCGGAGAGCAACAAGTAGCCTAGCATTGCTATGAAGAGGTGATTAAACTTGGGGTCTAAGGGAAGAAGGTAAACATTATGTCCAGGGGAGAGCCCCAAACGATAAGCGAGAAAGGGGTCAGTCAGACCTAGACCCTTGAGAAGTGGATGCTGAACAAGCCACCAAGCCAATTAAGGAGTTGGAAGATGAATAGGTTAGTGACGCGGATGAACAGAGATGCCTCAAGTTGGGGAAATGCCTACCACCTAATATGAAGGTACAACTGATAAGTTTTCTCAAAGCAAATGCTGATGTCTTCACCTGGAACCACGAAGACATGGAGGGAATTGACCCAAACATAATGTCACACTAATTGAACATTGATCCCTAAGCCAAGCCAGTTTGCCAAAAGAGAAGACCAATGATCATCGAATGATATGAGGCACTTAAAGAATAGGTGGACAAGCTCCTAGCAAATAACTTCATTTGTGAGGCACGATACCCCACTCGGGTGGCAAACCCTGTACTCGTCAAAAAGAAGAACGGGAAGTAAAGAATGTGTATTGATTTCATTGATCACAATAAGGCGTGCCCTAAAGATAGTTTCCCTTTATCGAGGATAGACTAACTAGTAGATGCCTACTCGAGGTACAACCAGATTTTGATGGCTGCATAAGATGAAGAATATACCTCATTCATCACTAACCGTGGGCTATATTGTTACAAAGTGATGCCCTTCGGACTTAAGAATGCAGGGGCAACCTATCAACGGTTGGTAAACATGATGTTTCGAGAATAAATCAGCAAGACTATGGAGGTATATGTAGATGACATGCTGGTGAAATCCAAACAGCTTGTCGATCATGTCCGTAACCTTGGTGATATGTTTCAGACCCTGAGAAGGTATTGAATGAAGCTTAATCCACACAAGTGTGCATTCAGAGTAGCCTTGGACAAATTCCTCGGCTTCATAGTGAATAATAGAAGGATTGAAGCAAACTTAGAAAAAATTAGGGTATTGCTCGATATGCATTCTCCTGCAGGACCAAAGATGTCCAGAGCCTGAATGGCTAGATCGCTGCACTCAACAGGTTCATTTTCAAGGCAACGGACAAGTGTGTCCCCTTCTTCGACATCCTCAAGAGGGCAAAAAGGATCGAATGAACCCCCAAATGCGAGATTATGATCCAAGAGCTTAAGGTGTATCTCGGGCAAGCACTTCTCCTTTCCAAATCAAAAGAGGGCAAAAGATTAACGGTGTATTTAGGAGTATCTCAACATGCCTTGAGCACAATGCCTATGTGAGAAGAGGGAGGGATTCAATCCCCATATACTATGTGAGCAAAAGATTGCTAGATGCCAAGATAAGATATTCACCCATGGAAAAGCTCGTCTACTGCCTGGTCATTGCCTCAAGGAAACTGTAGCCCTATTTCCAAGCCTGTAGTATCAGGGTCCTCACTCAATACCCACTAAGATAAGTCCTACAAAAGACAGACACCTTGGGATGATTACTTAAATGGGCAATTGAACTCGCGTAGTTTGACATTGAATACAAGCCTAGAACGGCTATCAAAGGCCAAGCATAATGAGGTGGAAGTCCTTGAGGCCCCATGGTGGGAGCTATTTGTTGACAGATCATCTTGTGATCAAAAGGCCAGAGCAGGAATGCTCCTTATTAGTCCGGAAGGACATAAGGTCTTCAACACCTTGAGGTTTGGTTTTCAGGCTACGAATAATGAAGCTGAATATCAAACTTTATTGGTAGGCTCACGATTGGCCAAAGAGGTGCATGCTGAGAGAATAAAGATTTTCAGTGATTCACAATTAATTATCTATCAAATAAAAGGTGAATACCAAGCTCGGGGGGAAAATATGATGAGATATCTCTGCAAAATCCAAGAATTGTTAGGCTTCTTTTAACAATTCGAGATCACTCATATCCCATGAGCCCAGAATACACACACAGATACTTTGGCTCACTTATCTACCACTGATGATCTAGACCTTATTGGAGTGGTCCCGGTAGAGCTCCTTCCATCCTCAAGTATTGAACAAGGAGATGTCATCATGGCAATCACCAAAATGCCTAACTCCTAGATGGATTTGATCATAGACTACGTATAGAACAAGAAGTTACCAGAAAATAGACTCGAGGCACGATGCCTGCAGGCATGAGCAGCTAGATATTGCATCTACAGTGATACACTCTATAAAAGGGAGTTCACGACCCCGTTTTTAAGGTGCATAGATGGCGAAGACTGTAGTACCATCTTGGAGGAGATTCATTTAGGACATTGTGGAAACCATGTTGGCACAAAAAGCCCTTCGACAGGGATTCTACTGGCTGACAATGAAGCAAGATGCTATCGATCTCGTCAGGAGATGTGACAAGTGCCAGAGGTTCTCAAAGGTGCCACGAGCCCTACCAGCCTACTTGAGATAGATGACAAGTCTATGGCCATTTACAATTTGGGGGATAAATCTTATCGGACCACTTCCTAAGGCACGGGGAAACTATAAATATGCAATAGTAGCAGTGGACTATTTCACCAAATGGGCAGAGATAAAGGAACTTATTGAAATCTCATCTTCCAGGGTTGAGAAGTTTTTTTGGAACAACATCATTTACAGATTTGGGGTCCTTTAGCAGATCATTCTGATAACGGGACCAAGTTCACTAGCGAGCAGTTTATCAAGTTCTACGAAGACCTTAAGATTGTCAAAAGCTTCACAATCGTAGACCACCCATAAGCTAACTGGCAAGTAGAAGCCGTCAACATGATCATCAAGAAGATCTGGAAGACTAAGTTAGAGGCAAAAAGGGGGCTTGGACGAATGAATTACAGTCAGTACTATGGGCCTATAAGACCATGCCAAATAGCTCCACTAGAGAAACCCCCTTCTCTGTGGTATATAAATGTGAGACAATGATTCCCATAGAGTTTAAAGTCACTACACAAAGAAGAATCACCTTTAACCTGGAAGATAATGACCAACTGCTTGCTACGAACCTAGACGTCCTAGAAGAAACACAAGAAAAAGCTAGCCTTAGAACTACAGCCCATCAGAAATGTATAGCGAGATATTATAATCGCAGGGTGCGAGCTTGAAAATTCAATTCCAAAGATCTTGTGTTGCGTCTCATCCTCCTCGGAGCCTATAAACCTAGCGAGGGAACCCTGGGACCGAACTGGGAAGGTCCGTATATTATCAAAAAGATTATGAGTGGTGGAGCCTACCATCTAGCAGACATGAATAGAATAGAATTTCCCCATGCTTGGAATGTTGAGCACCTCTGCCGTTATTACCTATAAGTGCCTTGGTATCTTACGTTTGATTTATTGTGTATATGAATGTAATTCTTTGGATTCTTTGGAATAAGACTACATATTTTTAATGTCAAGTTATATGCTATATAAGTCAACAAAAGTGAACATGTCAAATTACTATCTGAGTATGAGTAAAAGAAAATCACGGTCAATCATGTACCAAAGCAATAGATATAGGAAGAAGCTTGGCTTCATCATAAAATTGTGCTAGTTGTTTAGGAGGTTCATTACATATGCTGAGCATATGAAAAAGTCAAATTATACAATCACTATTCTACAAAGACGAGGGCTTAGGGGCTGAGCCTTCGACAGGCTGTGAGCCAGAAGCTGGGCCATTAGAGGCATCAAGCGTAAGAGCAACATCGACCGCTTGGGAGTCACCCTCTTCCTGGACTACAACCTCCACAAATGAGGTATGAGCTTTGGTGCCTAGACTTTTCCTTGCTGCTCGAGCCTTCCATCGAGCAACTCCCTCAATGGCTTGGGGATCAAAGAAAGAGTAGTCAAGATCCAAATACTTTCCTCACATAGTGTAAAGGAATGACCCGAGAATATTCCTCCTTGTCCCAATGGTTGTCTCTACTACACGTGAGAGTATCTTAACCTTAGCCTTTACTGCCTTCTTATTAACCAGCTACAACTCCCTGTTCAACATCACCGCCTCCTTAGTAGAAGCCCTGGCCTGCTGCTCCGTAGCTCTTACTTTCTCTTCAATGGTGCTCGCTACCATATTCAGATGTTACAACTGTATCTAGGCATTGTATGGCTCCATTCTCACTTTAGTGAGGTCGTTACTTACAAGACTGAAGTTTACCTCCATGTCCTCACAATGCTTCATCTTATAGGACAGAGTGGCTTCTAATTCCCTTATTTTCTACCTAAGCTCTTGAACTTCAGCTTGACGGGCCTCCATCTTGTTCATGAGGGCTGACTTCTCTCTATCCTGCTCCTCGCACTCAGCGACGATTTTCATCAATAACAACACGTTGTACAAAAATAGACAATGAGGTCAGACTTAACAATAAATGAGATGGCTAAGATGAGTAAGGACATATACCGATAGACCCTGCCAAGCGGCATGCCCCACCAACCTCCCAAGGGAGATGTCCCTACTCTCGATCGCAGTAATCTTACCATCATTACCCAAGATCATGAAGAAGTTCTCAACAAGTTTCCAAGCATGCACCTCCACCTTTTTTGGAGGGGACTGGAGGGACTAGGAGGATTGATAGTACGGGTTGCCTCCATCCCTTCAGAGCGTGGCGAGGAAGCTGGATCTGATGGAGGGACTTCTATGGCAGCAATTGGTTACTCTGTAATAGTCAAAATTGTTTCAGCCTTAGCAACCGCTGGAGTTTCAGGGATAGGTCCCGCATCAGGAGCTGGAGGCTAGCCCATAATAATCTGGGATGAGACTACAACATGACCCAAGGGAGCCTCATCCTTACTATCCGATGAGGGTGCCCTAAGAATCAAATTCATGATTTCGTCATAGTTGTCAAAGTCCATTGGCCGCACTTCCTTCAGTCCGTGAATCCTAATCTCGCTTGTCACGATAGTGTTTATTGATGGGGTGAGTTTGTGGAAATGAAGAGCATCCTTGCTAAACTTAAAATCATTCTAGAGATTTGCCAATGAAGCGAATCGATCAAGAACGTCCAATTCCTCGACCTCAAGAGTTGGTCACCTATCGGTGCTGTCTGCAAAATCAAACAGAAGGTTAGAGCTCAGGACAACAAGTTAGAATCCAAAATAAATACCAAAGAGTAAGCAAATAAACAAGTTCATTCAAGCCTGGCCCACCTACTGGGAACGAGAATGAAGTCAAAATTCTTGAGGTATTTCAATGAAGGGCACGAGACGTAGAACCAACGGGGTCTTGTAGCATCCCATGTTGGACTTTCCTTTCACACTCCCCTGTAGGAGGATTTCTTTATGAAGTGTCTGCCTTGCTAAAAGATAATAGAGCCCGTCCTCTGAATTTGCACACCTAAGGTCATAAAGGTAGCAAAAGGTTTTGGGTGAAGGTGAATTTGATGTTAATTGAAAACGGAAAAGCTTTATTTTATTCAAAAATTCAATGATAAAAGGATGAATGGGAAATCTCAATCCTGCGGAGAGATACGGGATGCTAATAGCTATAAAGCTGTGAGGAAGATGAGCGGCATGGTTGTCAGAAGTAGGGACCATGACATTGCACCCCTTAGGAATCTAATTCGATTCGATGACAGAGGTGACATCCCGAATTCGCACAGTGGATTTGTGATGCTTGAACACATGATGATCAGGGCGTTGGCCTGATGTCGTCCTCTGACCCTCAATATCCCTTGAGCAAAAGCCCGAGTTGGAGACGACTCCCCTTTCACTTGATGCCATGACCCTAGTTTGTTAAGCATTTCCCGTATCTGGGGACGAATCTAATTTGTCATCCTCACTCCTAATCAGGTGACAGTGACACACATGACTTGCTCCCCTTTACAAAAGGAAATGAAAAGACTAATAAGTTCACCGAAAGCGAACCATACCAAAACTTTACTACAAACCCCCTACTCCATAGGCCATGCACACCCTACGCCATCGCACCGATAATCTAGACTCTGATAAATGGAAGATATACTCTGAAAAAGGAATAAAACAATAGGAGACACAGACATACATGGGAATCCTAGAATCTACTGATAACCCAACTATCCTACTCTAATATGAGACTAGGCATCTGAACCACATTTATTCACCATCATTAGCAATCTCCTAATCAATCAGGCAAGGTCAAGCCCCTAATCTCCTACAAAGAAAGAATAATGCACAAGACCCAGAGTTAAAAGGGAGCGTACCGTGTAAAAGGAAGCGTATCGTGATTGTTGGAGATGGAAAATCTAGAAAGATTGGGAAATAGTCAGAAGAACAAGCGAAAAATGGCAGAAACTGCTGGCAAAGGGATTGTGACAGCGGTCGGAAAAACAGATGGGGTGAGAGTACTAGAAGGCAAAATTTTTTTAAATGACTAAGTGAGAGGGAGAAGGAAGACTCTCCCAGCTTAAAGGAGAACACGGCCCAGTCATTAGATCAAAAGGGGTATTAGTTACCCACGATCCGATGGTCCAAAGAAAGTAATGGCCAATAAATGATGGTTCAACACACATATGCTAAAAGATGGAAACAATAATTACCAGCTGCCCTTAGATGAATGAAAAGCTGCACGTGTGAAACAAACAAAAGAATTAAATGGTCCATTAGGATCATGCATCGTGGAGTACTGGGGCTAAAACATCCATCTCGTATCCAAGTAATGCGCTAGCCATGCGTAGAATTCTTGCGCGAGCCACGTCCAAGTAATGTGCTTGCCTCGCATAGAATTCTTGCATAGAACAACTCTACATCCAAGTAATGCGTTAAATACATAGAATTCTTACACAGGTTGGGGGACCAGATAAACATCTCACATCCAAGTAATGTGCTAGCCATGCATAGAATTCTTGCGTGAGCTGTATCCAAGTAATGTGCTTGCCCCGTACAGAATTCTTGCACAAAACAACCTTACGTCCAAGTAATACGTTAAATACGTAGAATTCTTGCATGGGTTGAGGGGCCAGATAAACATCTTGCATCCAAGTAATGCACTAGCCATGCGTAGAATTCTTGCATAAGCCGCATCTAAGTAATGTGCTTGCCTTGCACAGAATTCTACCGTGGAACAACCCTACGTCCAAGTAATGTGTTAAATACATAGAATTCTTGCGCAGGTCAGGGGGCCAGATAAACATCTCACATCCAAGTAATGCGCTAGCCATGCATAGAATTCTTGTATGAGTCACGTCCAAGTAATGTGCTTGCCCCTTACAGAATTCTTATGTGAAACAACCCTGCATCCAAGTAATGCATTAAATGCATAGAATTGTTGTGTGGGTCAGGGGGCCAGATAAACATCTCGCATCCAAGTAATGCGCTAGCTATGCGTAGAATTCTTGTGTGAGTTGTGTCCAAATAATGTGCATGCCCCATATAGAATTCTTGCATGGAACGACCTTGCATCTAAGTAATGCATTAAATACATAGAATTCTTGCACAGGTCGAAGGGCCAATTAAACATCTTGCGTCCACGTAATGCACTAGCCATGCGTAGAATTCTTACACAAGCCACATCCAAGTAATGTACTTTCCCTGCACAGAATTATTACGCAGAACGACCTTGCATCCAGGTAATGCGTTAAATACGTAGAATTCTTGCGCAAGTCAGAGGGCCAGATAAACATGCCACATGTAGCTAATGTGCTTGCCCTGCATAAAATTTTTGTGCGGAATGACCTTGCATCCAAGTAATGTGTTAAATACGTAGAATTCTTGTGCAGGCCGAGGGGCTAGATAAACATCCAGCGTCCAAGTAATGTGTTTACCCCGAATAGAATTCTTGCACAGAACGACCCTACATCTAAAGTAATGTGTTAATCTAATGTAGAATTCTTGCACAGGTTGAGGGCAGAATGAAGATCTCACGTCCAAGTAATACGTTAATCATGCATAGAATTCTTGCACGAGCCGCGTCCAAGTAATGCGCTAGTCTTGCACAAAATTCTTGCGTAGATGAACTCAAAATCTCATGTCCAAGTAATGCGTTAATCACATGCAGAATTCTTGCGCGAGCCAACATAATCGATTGGCAATACAATATAAATCTTTTAAATGAGGATTCATTGATTAAGGCCGATTGGTTTAAATTTCTTATAGCAAGAATTAATTATCTTATCAATTACTCTACACAGTGATTATTGAATTATAATTTTGCAGGGGTAAATTACATCACCGATGGCAACCAATTGAATGTTCCATACAATAGACTTAAACATACAAAGGGCAGAAACATGATGCTCAGAATTGCAATAAAAGATCCCCTTCAACGAGGCAAATTTACATCAGAAGAACCGATATGCAAAAAGCCTAAAGCTAACGATCCCGCCCAGGGAAGGAGAGCTAGTCTTTAGGAGGCAAACTCCTATCAGATGAAGCAAGCAGATCCATCTATACCTGCTCATAGCCCTCTTCAATGACGGATCATTTCTTGACTCCTTAAACATAGAGCAATTCAAAAAGGGACCAGGAACATAGCTAGCAAGTTTGAATTCCACAGAAGAATCGTGAAGAAACAATCCAGGACCCGTTGATAACAAAATATTTTACTTATTTAATTGTCATCTCACTTGGCATTTTAAGGTCCAAAATGACCTACTTCCAGCTGTATTAGCATGTATTTATAGTGTGGAGTCAATTGGATGCATAATAGAAATTCTACATAATTTGGCCATTTTGAGCAATTTTTGTAATCTAGTCATAACTCAAGCTACATTTATCCAATTGATGTGATTCTTATCTTGCAGGAAAGCCATGAGATAGCTCTACAAACTTCATGAAAACCTCCAAGGCTAAATCACACAATTGGCTATCTGAAATTGGAGTTAAATTCAAGACTAGAATACTATCTCGGGCAGCCTGACCTCTAAGCATTCATTAGGCCATATTTGGAGTTATACAAGTCCAAATGAGGTGAAACTAAGCCCAAATGGAAGCTAACAACTTTCATGAAGGTTTCCAGACTTGAATCCAACAAATTTGGCATACAATTGTAGCTGAAATTTAGAGGTAGAATTGCTGCGAAATGGGCCATTGTAGAGTTGGAGTTTTAAGGCCCTAATTGGCATAGATGTTGAGCCCAATGCAACATCCTTTGCTCCAGCCCGCACTTAACCAACTAGAGAGTAGTAAGTCTATGAAAAATAAAAAGAAAGTGGCCTACAAAATGCATAGCACATGATGGCAGTGGCAGTAGCAACTAGACTAGCCATCATTACCTATTCACCTACCAGTTAGCTTCTCTTCTTTTTATCTGGGCAAAGCCATTTTGCAGAGGAGTTGGAGTCTAGTTTTGTAGTAAGTTTTTAGAGTAGTTTTAGCTTAGTTTTTCTAGCAGTAAAGTAGGACATTTTTCTTCATTTTTCTTTTTATGCCTCCATGGAAGGTAACTTTGTAATCATCCAATGGTTGACACTTTAAGATTAATGTGGAGATCTTGCTCCTTCAACTTGCATTCAAATTGCTGGTCATTTCTCTCCTATTTCCTCTCTATTTTTACTGAATATCTGAGTTGAATGGCTTCATTTGATTTAGATATTATATGATTGTTGCTTAATGATC
>JANHAO010023924.1:0-11788 GCA_026873985.1 Saraca asoca
GAAACTATGATTAGTTATAGAGGTTGATTAGCATCCATACCTCTGACTGATCGGATATAGGTAATGAAAGGATTGTATCATGCATTATGTGTATAATGATGTACACTAAGATCAACCATAGGCAGGCTTGTCACCATTATTGACCCCGCCGAAAATTGGGTAGCTATAATGGCTTGCTAGAGTCCGCTTATACTTTAAAGTCCAAGTGATTAATTTAGAGAAATTGATCATAAAATTAATTAGATTAATTTTATATGCCTTCAAATAGTTTGAAGGGTATTTTGGACTTTTGCCAATATTTCGGGGGCATACTGGGTCACACACATAATGGAAAATGATATGGCCAAAGTTTGGACATATTTGATGTCTAGGGACGAAAGTGCAATGTAATGGAAATTACTGGGGCCGAATTCAAGTTTATGGAAACTTGAGGGGCTATTTTGCAAATTTTGAAAAGCATTTCCTCAGCCCACTGAAACGACGTTGTTTTGGCCATTAAAGGGCTAGCCAAAACGACGCCATTTTGGCTTCCTCTTCTTCTTGCATTATGTGGTCAAAATGTTCGGCCAAGCCCAAGTGAGAAAAAAAGGCTGAAATGTTCGGCCATGGAGGAGAAGGGAGGAGCCGAGAGAGGGAGGCCATACCAACCGGAGAAAGAAGGAATCAAAAAGGTTTCGGTGTCTTCAAGTCCTTTCCCTTATCTTTGTTGAAGAGTTCGGCCAAGAGGAGAAAAGTTCTCCATGGGTTCGGCCATGGCTGAACGGAAATGGAAGGAAGATGGCCAGAAAAGTTTCGGTAAGATCTTGCCTAATCTTGGTCCATCTAGCTGCCGAGAGCTTGCTAGCATAAGGAAAGGAGCTGTAGAGGCTGTGGGAAGTGTTCTCTGGCATGGATCTCCAGTAGAGGCAAGATGTGTGGACTGCTTGGTGACTGAAAGATTCAACACATTCTACTGCATTTTAAGTTGGATTAAAGGTTAGTTTAGCTCACTCTTACTCTTTATTTGATGTATGTGATACATTGAAGCCTCAAACCAATGAGATCTTGGATAGGTATGTTGGGCCAAGCCATGTGCTCCCTTGAAAATTTTGAAATTTTGGCTTGCTTGGACTGGGCAAACCCAATAGTTGCCCATATTGAAAGTTCACCAAAAAGGTCGACATCTTTCAAACACTCTATTAATGGCAAATTGTGTACAAAAATGCCTCGACCAACTACTAAAAGTTATCGATCAATTGTCTTGTTAAAGTTGTGAACCATAGTAAGTAAGCCTTCTTCAAAGTTATAGAGAAGGCCCTACACATTGATGCTTAAAATGCTTCCAACTGCTATTGTAAATTTGTTGTGCTATTGTACGAATCTATGTGGGATAGGGGTTTGAAGTGAGTAAGCAATAAAGTAGTCATCATAGCCACTAAGAAAAGGTGGCTCTTTTCATGGCAAATGGACAATTGTCTTAATGTTTGGGGAAGGTCTATAGTAGGGTTCATTGGGTTATACAATTCATGGGTACAGGTGAGATGACAATAAAGCAATGGCAACATTTGGGACTAGGGGACCAATTGATGTTTGTATTTAAGAAGTTTGTGAAAATGAGACACAAGGAGTAGAGAGTAGGTGTGGGTTAGCGATTCCTTGTAGAGGAGCAGTAAGTGTTGTAGAAAATGTTGGTAATGGGGTGGAGGAGGTAGTGGAAAATGGTGTTCAAAGACAGGTTGGGATTGAACTACTTAATGTATAGGCAAGGTGGTTGGACTGACTTCTCTAAGAATAGGGCTTAGGAGGGCAGTGGAGGCAAAATTGATTGCATTTAGGCATAATGAAGAGCACTAAGCTCCTCCCTGAGCTAGCAAACCTACTTTGCTAGGCTATCATGCTCTAACTCAGTTGTGATTCAATGAGCTTCCTCAACCATCCAATCATGATGGTTACTATCTCTAGCTAGCTCGTAATGTTGGTATTAACTGGGCAATGGAATGCACAAAGACTATGAATGAGATCGATAGGAAGACATAGTTGGCTGGGAAAGACATAGATGATACCAAATGAAACTCCTTCAAATACTGAGGCTGAAGATAAGAGAAAGTTTGGTGGAATGATGACCTACAAGCACGAGAAAATCAATCGTACACCATGGTAATGATCTATCGAGCATACTCCAATGCTTAAGTTAGTATTTGAGCAAAATTTCAACTAGTATAAGCAAGATGATCTAAACAATGAGTAGCTGGTGGTATATATAGGTGTCAAGCATACCAATTGGTGTGCTTTTGGCCAAATGACGTGTGATCATGTGTCTTCAGTGTATTGGAAATGCTTGCAAGAATCTCGCTAGGTGGTTAGTGCTGTCACATTGTTTATGCTAGCCTGATCATGTTTTCTACCAATTGTCTGTTGAGATGGTTAGATCACGAAGCTCTCACCTGACATGTCCCAGTTCACTCGACCGAGAAAGTAGTCAATCATTAAGAGGTAGCTTGTGCATGATGCTGCTTTTTACCTAATTTTGCCTGATTGACAACTAGTCGAATGATTGAAGATCACTGGCTAATTTATACTATATCAAGATCTATATTATTAATAGTGAAGACATGAATGACAAGGTTTAAATGTAACATATTAAGTAATTTTACCTAATAAATTCTTTAGAAACTAATGGCTAGGGAGAGATCTGTGGTTCAAGTATTATATCTATATTGGCTACTATAATCAATATTTTCTCTCACAAATTTTAATAAATTAGAATTTAATTTATCACTATTTCATTATTCTAAACAATAAGTTATAATCTTCCCAATAAAATTTAATTTAAGTTAACTGCACCCATTCAATGGCTCCATCGATTTAACCATTTATTTAATCTCCCGACCACTTAAATGGGGAAAATTAAGGTCCTTTTGTAACCTTAAATATAGTATCCTCAACTTCCCCTTACTCTTGCCTATAGCTGTCACATAGATCAACTAGTCAGTTTGTGGGCCGATCCCCTTGGATCCACTGTGGATGGACCAGATTGCATCAGTACGCAAATGCAAACTGTTATTTAGATAGTTCAAGGCCTAATGTGAATGATTCGCACATCTAATGAAACATCTCATAGACCATTTTATTTATTTTAAAAAAATATTTTAAATTGTTAACTGAAAATAATAATTCTAGACTAATGGGACATTTGGTTGGAATTCTCAATGGGTAGGTAAGGGATCAATCAATTGATTTCCTTAGTATTATTTGACCTCAAACAATTTCCCTAATTTAAAACAATTCTTTCATACAAGGTATTAGATTACATTACATTTTTAAAACAAAAAAAAATAATCTCATATCTTTTCTTCTTTTGTCTCACGGAGTTTTCACCACCATCTACTGCCACTGATCGTGACCTATCACCACCTTTCACTGTTAACTATCACTAATTATTATCTTGTGTCATTGACCACTACTCACCACTACCTTTTGTTGTTGACCACCGCTCACCACTACTACCGCCATTAATCAGCACTCACCACCAACTTCCATTGTTGACCGCCTTTCACCATCATTACCACCACTGACTACTACCAACCATCATCTTTCCACTATTGATCACTATCCACCATCACAATCACTATTAACCATTGCCTACCACTACTGTTAACATTGACTACTGTATACTACCATTATTGCCATTGACCAATGCTCACCACCACTTTCTACCATTAATCACCTCCCACCATCATTATCGCCATTGACCGCCACCAACCATCACCTTTCATTGTTGACCATCACTCGCCACCAGTTTTCACTATTAACCACACTCATTACCATTACCACCATTAACCACTACCTATCACCATCTTCCACTATTGACTACCATCTACCAACACCACTACTCACCACCATCTTCCACTGTTGACCATCACCATCCACCAGTACCTATTACTATTAACTATTGTTCATCACTACCTATTGTTGTTAACCACCATCTATCATTACGTATTGCTGATTGACCACTATTGGCCACTGCCTACCTCTACCAACTATTATTGTCCATTGCCCACCACCATCTACCATCATTGACTATCATCCATCATCACCCACCGTCGTTGATTACCATCAATCGTTGTTGATCACCACTCAACTAAATAGTAAGAAAGAAAATCATAAATAGTATGACTCATTATCTTGTTGAACTAAACAAATTAAAAATAATGTTATAATTACCGTTACTCCTTCTTATTTGATTCAATTCTCTCTCTATTTCTACAAATTTAACCAAATGCCCCTTTAAAGATTTTAAAATGACATTCATTTTCAATGTTAAAAGGCTTGGAAATAATAAAAAGTTAAAGATATTCAAAAATTCTTACCATAAATAATTTCATAATACATTAATTTCATGCATAATTCTAAAATATAAAACTACATAAGTATAAAAGAAAAGGGATGTGTGAGTGAACCTATAACCATATGTTACTAAATAAAGTAAGGTAATAAATAAATGAATAAAATGGCGAGATTTGAAAATATACATATACATCTCACACATTAGGGTTTATTAGAAGGTTAGGAATAAGTGAGGAGGTTTGGGATTTAGTTCTCAAAGAATAGAAGAATACTATATCAATACTCATTTTCCATACATATTTTTAATATGATCATGATTAATCATTAAACTATAATCTATAGTATAATCTAATAGTTAATAATAATTCTAAAAATTATAGTACGGGAATTTCACAACTCTGAAGTTGGAATTGACCGGGGACATTTTAGTGGAAACACAAATGCGTCCTATGTTAGTTGGCTACCGGTGAAATGGGTTAGATTTTGAGGGGCCAAAGAAATTTTCGTTTGGTGTGTGCAGTACTTTGATAATGAGAGAGACTCTTGCATGCATACTGTTGATGGTAAAATCCAATCAACCTAAAAAGAAGTCTAGAAAACTTCAAACTATAAGTTGTATATATAAATATGCAAGGAAGAGATAGAAAAAGAGGAAGAACAAAGGACACCAAGAGTCTTTTAATGTGATTCGGCTAAAGTCAATCGACCCCTACGTCCACGGTTATATTATTTTCAGTCTTTTGCTGAGTTTTTAAGTATTTTTTCTGTGTTGTGTCTCATCCCCTTATAATGATTTCTACCCTTTCTTTACAGTAGCTGGGGTGTCACAATATATTCCATAATGAAAATGAGTCATTAATTGGGTACATAACAGTTAGTAACAAAATTTTATTAAATGAGAAATTGAACGATCTTCTCTGAATTATTGGCTGGGAAAACATGCTATAAGCTAGGGCCTAGACCTTGCCTTGAGAGCTGGGGGCTAGACCTCGTCTTGAGAGCTGTGAGCTAGACCTCAACATGAAAGTTGGGGGCTAGACCTTGTCCTGAGAGTTGGGTGCTTATCAGCTGAGCCTGTCTATTGAACTTTTACTAACCTATTTGTGTGGTTCCAAAAATACCCATCACATTAGCCTCCTAACTCTCAATGCATTTTGCAGACTGCGAGCTATAACTTGCTAGTAAAAGCTGGCAACTACGATGCCTTCACTTAGACTTGTGTTTCATCTCTTGAATATTCATATGTATATCTACCTCAATGAATGAGGTTTTTGATGAGTTGAATACTCGATAGATCACAAATGATAATTCAAAATGTTGACATGAATGTGCCTTAACTAGCAATCTTGTTGCCCAGTAGGTTATGCCTCAGTTGGCAATCTTGTTGCCTAATAGGTCATGCTACAGTAATCATGTTGTTCAGTAGATCACACTACAACAATCGTGTTGCTCAGTGGGCATGAGACTTAGCTCTAACTCTTTTAATTAGGATTAGAAGGTCAAGCTAAAATTTGTTGAAAGGCTCATTACGAGGTCACCAAGTTCTTAGTCTAAACTTGGACCTTCCTTACATATTGTTGTAAATGGGGCTCTTCTTCACTATTAGACAAACTCTTTCAAACAACTCCAGCTTTGCATTAACTTAAGTTCTTGAACTATAAAAACAACAAGTTGTAGCCTTGACTTGAATAGAACATCCTTTGCCACTATTGGTTTGGCTAGTTATGCAAGTCGTTGCTATCGCTAGAAGTTATGGATAACGATAGCTAGTTTTAAGAGTGGCTTCGATGGTGTTGCATAAGGCTAGTTCCAGTAGCTGAATCCTTAACCTCCTTAGCCGAAATAGACCGACAGCTAACTGTTGTAAGGAGTTTGACGTCAACTTATACCATCCAGTATTGAAGTTCCAACTATGGTAGGGAGCTTTGCCATGACTCTTCCACAAGTAAGGAACTCTGGCAAGGGCACTCGACAGCGGCTAAATTGGTGTCAAGCAACTACTTTGCCTCCAACCAACTCTAATGCAAAATTGACGCAATCCCTCATTGCTGGTTGAACAAAAATATGATGCTTTCTTGAATACACTTAAGCTTGCAAGGATGACTGAAGAAGGTTCAACCAAGGATGACTGTAGAAGGTTCAGCCAGTGGAGTCCATGTGATTATATGATGCTGACTTGAATACACTTTAGCTCACAGCTATCTTAAATACACTTTAGCTCGATGCTATCTTCAATACACTTCAACTTGTAGCTATTTTGAATACACTTTAGCTTGCAGGGATGACTGAGGAAGGTTTAGCCAAGGATGACTGAAGAAGGTTTAGTCAGCTAACTTGAATACACTTCAACTAGCAGCTATCTTGAATACATTTCATCTTGATGTTGTCTTCAATACACTTCAGCTCGTAGCTGTCTTGAATACATTTCAGTGCATAGCTATATCCAACACACTTTAGCTCGCATGGATGACTGAAGAAGGTTCGGCCAGTGGTTTCACAGAACATATGCTGCTGAAATCTTTATTGGCTATGTCTATGCTGGTGGGAGAGCTATCAATAAGGTCAAGCTCTCTGTAGAGGCTTGAAAGGTCATCATTCACTGTGGATTTTTTGTCCATTCCATGGTTATAGGTTGCTACCATCTTGGCACTTTCTTGCTGAAAATGGAAGATATAGCATGCACATGACATATAGTGATTAGGTTATCATTTGGAAATCCTTAGGGTGTAATGCAACGATGTTGTCTACGCAAGGGAATGCATCATTCTTGCCACCGTTTACAGAAATCATAGCTTCAATGCAACAACTGATGTGAAATGGCATCGTTTCAACCTCAAAAAGCAAAGGCATGCACGAATGAAAAACCTTGGACGTGAAGTCTTGGTTTATGCTCACAACTCCACTGAAGTATGTTTTTATTAGCTGGCAGAGATTGTCACTCTTGCCTCCTACAGTTTCTCTCATGCCTAGCAACTCCAATGCTATTCTGAGAGCTCTGGCATTGGACAACATTATTTGGACATTGTTGTTGTAATAGAAATGTGCTACAATGATGAAGGGGCTAACCGTTATCTTTAGCAGTGGAGAGAGAGAGAATTCTGAGAGTTTCGTTAGATGTCATTTCAGATATGAGCTACTGGAAATTAGACGATCAAGGCTATTTGAATGCTATTGCTATTGTTACTACAGCTACCAGTAGTGGTGGTTTTTCCTCTAGCCATTACAGTTGCATGATAAATCAAAGAGAGAGAGAGAACGCAATTTAGGGCCCTCCTTCTAGCGCCAAAATTTTGACGGTAAAATCTAGCTAACCCAAAAAGAAGTCCAAAAGACCCTAAACTGCAAGTTGTGAATGTAAATATGCAAGGAAGAGATAGAAAGAGAGAAAGAACAAGGGACAACAGGAGTTTTTTAACGTAGTTCGACTAAAGTCAATTGACCCCTATGTCTATGGTTATATTATTTTCAATCTTTTGCTGAGTTTTTCAGTATTCTATATGTGTTGTGTCTCATCCCCTTACAATGATTTCTACCCCCTCTTTATAGTAGCCAGGGTGTTACAACATATTCTATAACAAAAATGAGTCATTAACTGGGTACATAATTGTTAGTAACAAATTTCTATTAAATGAGAAATTGAACGATCTTCTCTGAATTATTGGCTGGGAAAACATGCTTCGAGCAAGGGGCTAGACCTCGTCCTAAGAGCTGGGAGCTAGACCTCGACCTAAGAATTGTGAGCTAGACCTCGACCTAAGAGCCGAGAGCTAAACCTTGTCCTGAGAGTTGGGGGCTAAACCTCAACCTGAGAGCTACGAGCTAGACCTTAGCTTGAGAACTAGGAGCTAGACCATAGCCTAAGAGCTGGGGGCTAGACCTCATCCTCAGAGCTAGGGGCTTATCAACTGGGCCTGTCTATTGAGCTTAATTTTACCAACCCATTTGTGTGGTTTCAAAATTACCTACAACACATATTATCTCAAATGTAACCTTGGGATCAAAGGATATACCTCAAGTTCAAAAGAAAATTTAAAAATTGATTGAGAAATAAAGATATATTTCTCTAATTTATTTTTAAATTGTGAGTTTTTGGTGTAAAAAAATGGTGTTTATATTTCCTTTGTTAACCGGTGCCCTTAGGACACGGTTAAGGAGTATATGCTACAAATTAAAAATCACATTTTAAAAATAAAATTTATAACACCAACCATGTTTTCAACTAGAATAATAAATTCGTTTTTCTATGACAAAAAAAGTATTATCGATAAAATTAAAAAATGTTTTGACTTTTAAGATTTAGTAATTAGGATTTAGAGTGTAGTATTTTATGACTTTAGCGTTTGAAAAAAGAAACATATTAATTAAATCACAAAAATTGAATAAAATAAATTAAAATAATTTTCTACATTTGTATCATATATTAAAGAGTAAATTTTCATTTTTTATTCCGGCAAAATTTATTTTTATCTCTATGAAATATTTTTTTATTAATTTTGTTACTATAAAATATTAATTCATTTGATTTCATCTATTAGTATATATACCAAAATTAATTTGTCCGATTTTGTCTCTAAAGTAAAGAGACAAAATCAGACAAATTAATATTTCACAAAAATAAAATTAAAAAAAAAGTATTTCACAAAAATTTATAAGGAGGGAAAAAGATATTTAGTCAATATTGAAATATGTCTAAATGAATCATTATAATTCTTTAAACCGACGCACTTGATGACTTTTAAGTGGAAGCTCGTGAATCTTGCTTATGTATACAAACTCTAACGCATTGGACTTATCCCCATTCCAATCCATTGCTTCTTTCCTTTCCTCAATCAAAACTATAGCCACCATAATCAACAAAATTTCCACAGATACGGTCGTAACTGTCAAAGGCAGCTGCATAGTAAGGCCTATGGAGCGAACATGTGCAGGACGCTTATCTTTGCAAGAATTGGATCTAATAGATAACACAGCCCACGTACCAACCATCTACTTCTATAAACCCCAAGAAAACTGGCTTTCACAAGAGTTCTTAATTTCAAATACCCTCGAAGACTCACTAAGCAAAGCTTTAGTGCCATTCTATCCACTAGCCGGCCGTTTGCAATGGATAGGAAATGGCCGTCTTGAGCTTGAATGCAATGATATGGGGGTTTCATTCATTGAAGCAGAGTCTGAATTAACATTAGATGAATCTGGTGACTTCAGTACTCCAAACCCTAAGTTCAATTACCTTGTTCCAACTGTTGACTATGTCTTACCCATACATGAACTGCCAATTGCTTTAGTCCAGTTGACAAAATTCAAGTGTGGTGGAATTAGCATTGGCGTACATATTTCACACGTTGTTGCTGATGGATCAAGTGCCATGCACTTCATTTCTGAGTGGGCTAGGTTTTCACGAGGCAAGCCTTTAGCCACGGTGCCATTTCTTGATCGGAAAGTGCTGCGTGCCGGTGAAACTCCTTTGTCAACGGCTCCTCCATTTTTTGATCAATCTGATCTCAATGATTTGCCGTTATTGCTCGGCCAGAATGATAACATAGAGGAAAGGAAGAAGGAGACTACACTAGTGACCTTAAAAGTGACAAAAACTCAAGTGAAGTTAAAGAAAATAGCTAATGAGAATTGGGATAAGCCTAATGGCCGCGATTATTCACGGTACGAAAGCTTGACGAACCATATTTGGAGAAGCGCATGCAAAGCAAGAAGACACAAGGCTGAGCAACGAACTGCACTTTGCGTTATGATTGACATAAGGAGACGTGTGAAGCCGCCATTGCCAGAAGGATATTTTGGTAATGCAATTGTGCCAGGGATTGATATTAGCTCGGCGGGCGAATTGGTGTCGAAGTCATTAGGCTATGTGGTGAGCAGAATACGCAAGGAAATCGAAAAGGTGACGGATGAGTACGTGAGATCTGGGATTGAGTTCCTGAAGAATGAGCAGGATTTGACAAAGTTTCAAGATCTTCATACAATAGGGAGTGACGAGGCAATATTTTTCGGGAATCCGAATCTGTCTGTGGTTAGTTGGATAACGTTGCCAGTTTCTGAATTTGATTCTGGATGGGGAAAGGAAATCTACATGGGAGAGGATATAATGACTATGACGGCGAATCTTATATTCTTCCAAGTCTTGAAGAGGATGGTTCTTTGTCTGTTACTATCTGTCTCCAGGTGGATCACATGGATGCCTTCAAGTAGCATTTTTATGAAGACATAATGTAGCAAAGTGCATTTTACAAAAAGGGGTCACTGGTGTGAAAATGTGCAATGCATTATTAGTTTTAGACTTGAATATTGATTTATATTTCAGTTTCAGTTTGGTTTGGTTTTCGTTTTTTTCCTTAGCTTTTTGAAGTTGAAGGTTCTGTTTTAAATATATAATGAAATTCCTTTATCTTCCTTGAAGAGATTTGAATCGTCTTCAATTAGTGAGAACATATTTTCTCTGCAAATCAGGTAAGCTAATTATGAGAAAAGAAAATGGCAAATTAAAAAAAAAAATAGTGAAATACCAGAAGTGGTATAATATAACAAAGAGATCATATATATCCTTAAAAAAAAAAAAGTTAAGATCAACGCATTTTTTTTTACTAGATTCAAAAACTTAAAGTGAAAGAGCATCATATATAGATAAAGTAATGTAAAAATAAACAAAGCAAGTCAAGATATGAATCACAATGGTGAGAATTAGAAGAAGAACATCATATCAAGAAGAATAGTAATTCTATTATTCCATTAAACAAGAAATACTCTTTACAACTGTCTATGGTAAAGATGAATATAATAGGCAGACAGACAGACACACACACACACACATATGTGTGTGTGTGTGTGTGTGCGTGTGTGTGTGTTTTTAATGTTTGTGTATTTATAAATTAGCTAGTTCGTATATATTTCTTCCAGGACTGCGTCATTAAGTCATTAAGAAAACAAAAGGAATGTTTGAGTCAAGTAATTAACTTCATATCAAAAGTAATTCAATACCCAAAAGAAAACAAAGAATAATTGAGTCAAAAAAATTTTAAATGATTTATATATGGGGTAGATTGTAATCCAACGTAAAAAACTAATTAACCTTTTTCGTGGGTAATAACAATATAATTTAAATCTAAGGGCCTGTTTGCTTTGGGCATTTTCTATTTTCATTTTCACTGAAAATAGAAAATGGGCTTGAAAATGTGTTTGGTTAAGTTTCATGAAAATATTTTTTTTGAAAACATTTCTTAAATTAGGCCCAAATCTGAAAACATCAAAAAGATGTTTTCAGTGTTTTCTTTTCAAATTTTGAAAATAAGAAAATAAAAAAAGTGAAAACAAGGTGGCATTTTTGAAATTATATTGAAAACAGTTTGAAAACGCGGTGGCAAACTTGTAATTATCAAAACTCTCAAAACCCTTCTAATCTCTTCCAGTCTTCCTCTGCGTCGTCTTTGTCAAGCAGAGCAAACAAGCCCTT
>JANHAO010023925.1:0-11773 GCA_026873985.1 Saraca asoca
TACCATGAATTGGGTAGCTATAATGGCTTGCTAGAGTCCGCTTATAGCTTAAAGTTCAATTCGATTAGTTTGGAGAAACTAATATGCCTTCAAAGGTTTGAAGGCATTTTAGACTTTTGCCAATAGATCGGGGGCCTACTAGGTCACACGCATAACAGGGAACGTTATGGCCAAGGTTTGGATAAGTTTATGGCCAAGGGACCAAAAAGTAATTTAGTGAAATTGTGTTGGGGCCAAAAAGTGGTTTGGTGCAAAGTTTGGGGCCATTTTGCAAATAAGAAAAATATTTTACTCATGCCCAAAACAACGTTGTTTTGACCACTATTAGGGTAGCCAAAATGATGTCATTTCAAGGCGTCTTCTTCTTCCCATTTGGCTGAATGAAATTCAACCATTCTAGAAGGGAGAAGAAGGAGTTGTCGCCGTGAGAAGGAGGAAGGTCCTCCCATGGAGTTCGGCCAAGCCAAGCTAAAAGGAGAGAGATCCAAAAGAGTTTTGGTGATTTCTTCTTCTACTCCTTCTCCTCTTATTGCTGGAAAGGTTTCAGCTTTTTATGGAGAAAATTTCTCCATGTTGTTCGGCCATGGTAGTCGAACCAAGGGAGAAGAAGATGAAGCCGAAATTGTTCCAGGTTTTAGTTCCCATCTTGGTCCATCCAACTTCCCATACTTGCCAGCATAAGGAGAGGAGTTGAAGAGGCCATGGAGGATGTTCTCCAGCGTGGATTTTTCAGTAGAGGTAACACATATGGGTTGTTATGATGACCACAAGCTTCCACCGCAAAAGGAGCTCAATTAAAGATTAGTTTTGATGTCCTTCTTCTTAGATTTGATCTAGGTTTGTTGTGCAACTTCTAACAATGGGATCCTTGGGTGAGTTTAGTTCGGCCAAGGCAGATTTTTACTTAGAAAATTTTTGAAAATTTCGGCCCTTATGGTTCTACCCAACTCAACACCATATCCCATCAATTTAATAGCATAGTTAGGCAATAGGTAAAAATGTTGAAGATAATGCATTAAGAGTATATATATATAATACTACCTTGAATGTCCATTTTATAAAATATATGCCCTATTAAAATTTTTATAGGAGAAAAATGGAAAATTTTTTAACAAAGGAAAAAGATTACATAATTTTTTAACAACTAGCATATTAAAAACCTTGTCAATTAATATCCAATGGGAAAAAATTGTCAACAGAAAAAGAGTACAGTGTGTGTTTAACTTCCTATGTTAATAATATCACTTAAGATCTCTAAGAAGACATAACCCAATTTTATGAATCAACCTCTTAAATGTTGATGTAATGAGTACCTTCATGAATAAATCTACTAGATTATCACTTGAATGGTTTTTTTGAACATCAATATCACCACTTTTAAAGATCATGAGTGAAAAAGAGTTTCGATAAAATGTGTTTTGCTTAATCTCATTTAATGTATTCTCCTTTCAACTAAACTATACAAGTAGCATTGTTTTTGTACAATCTTGTTGAAATTTCTTTATTGGAATCCAAATCACATGCATCTCAAATATGTTGAGTCATTGATCTTAGTCAAACACATTCTCAACTTGACTCATGAATTCCTATTATCTCCACATAATTTAAAGAAGTAGCAACTATAGTTTGTTTTGTCAAGCGACATGATATAGTTGTACCACCACATGTAAATAAATAACCAATTTAAAATCGAGTCTTATGTGACTCAAATGAAAATCTTGCATCTGTGTAACTGATTAGTTATAATCTAGACTCATGAATAAAATAATCACATATCAATTGTTCCTTGAAGAAAGCGAAATATATGTTTAATCTTATTCTAATGTCTTTGAGTTGAAGAAGAACTATATCTTACTAATAAATTTATTAGAAAAGCTATATTAGGATGTGTGTTATTAGTAAGGTACATTAGTGTACCAATTGCACTTGGATATGATACCTCAGGATCAAAAAGTTCTTCATTTTTATCTAGACGTCGAAAAGGATCTTTATTAATATCAAGTGAACAAATAATCACTGGGGGTACTCAATGGATGTGATTTATCATGTAAAAGTATGTTAAGACCTTTTAGTGTAATTTGATTGATGAATAAAGATTCCATTATTAAATGTTCAATTTGCAAGTTAAGACAAAACTTTGTTTTTCGAAGTTCTTTCATCTCAAACTCCCTTTTCAAGTACTCTATTGCCTTTGGAAGCTCTTCATAAGTTTTAATAACGTTCAAATTATCAACATATATAGCAATTATAACAACTTCATATTCAAATTTCTTTATAAAAACACAAGGGCAAATAGAATCATTTTTATATCATTCTTTCAACATATATTCACTAAGACAATTGTACCACATTCACCCAAATTGCTTTAATCCATACAAAGATTTTTGTAATTTAATCAAATGCATTTCTCAAGAATTTAAATTGTATGCTTTAGGTATCTTAAATCCTTTAGGGATTTTCACATATATATATATATATATATCATTATCAAGCTTGCCATATAAATAGGTTGTAACTACATCCATTAGATGTATATTAAGTTTTTTTATGTATTGTTAGGCTAATAAGATATCAAAATGTAATTGTATCCACCATTGAAGAATATGTTTCTGTGTAATCAATGCCAAGTCTTTGAGAAAAAACTTAAGCTACAAGTTATGCTTTTTGTCTTGCAATTTCATTTTTCTCATTTCTTTTTTGCATAAAACCCCCCATTCGTACCTTATTAATTTTACACCTTTAGGTGTTTAGACCACTGATCCAAAAACCTCCCTTTTTGAAAGTGAATTCAATTCTGTCTAAATTATGTCTTTTCATTTTGGCCAATCATCCCTATATCGGCATTCTTCAACTGTCTTTGGCTCAGGATCCTTATTGTTTTGCATAACATCAAGTGCTATATTATATGAAAAAATGTTACTGATAACAATTTCTTTTTATTCCATTTTTCTAATGTTGAGACATAACTTATTGATATTTCTTCAGATTTCAATAACTTCAAGTACCTGAACTTCTCATTTACCCCTTTTTTTCCTGTAAGATTTTTATCTTTTGAACCGATTAGTCTTCCATGCTTCAAGCATGTTTTGGGCTTATTTACTATAGCATTTACAAATTGTCCTATTAGGACATTAATTTGAACCAAAGCATTTGCAATTGGTATATACAATTTAGTTACTTTCTTTACATCAATAAATGCATCTAGCAATTGGTTTGTTATTCTTTGTAAATGGATAATCTTTTGAACTTCAAGTTCACATTATTTTGTGTAAAGATCAAGACGATTTAGACATAATGTATTTCATGTAATATCCTTTTCCAACAATTTATTCTCTCTCCTTAATGCTGGGAAATTTGTTTCATCCAAATCACAATCAAGAAAACATGTGGTAAAAATATCCTTTGTCATTGGTTCAAGATATTTAGTGATAAAAAGAGATCCATACCTAATATATATTCCCAACCTTTTTTAAGCACTTGTCTTTGTGCATTGTGGTGAAGTAATTAGAACATATACTACATATCCAAAAAAAATTAAATGGAAAATATTTGGCTCTTGACCAAAAGCCAAATAACTTGTTGGCTTAATACACACAAGTGTTGCTACATCTAAAATTGCATGTCTGCAAATAAGAAGTTTTATTCTTATAAGAAATGGTCTAGCTATTAGTTGGAGGCATTTAATAAAAGATTCTGGTAAGTCATTTTGTGAATGAATATGTGCTATAGGATGTTCAGCAATTATTCCAATTGATATACAATAATCATTAAAGGCTTTATATGTAAATTCACCAACATTATCAAGATGTATTGTCTTAATTAGATAATCAAAAAATTATGCTCGAAGCCAAATTATTTGAGCAAATAATCTTGCAAATGCCAAATTGACAGTATATAATAAATACACATGTTACTATCTTGTAGAAGCATCAATCAAGACCATAAAGTACCTAAATGGTACATATGGTGGATGAATAGGTGCACATATGTCAACTTGTATTCATTCCCAAAACATAGGAGATCCAATCCTAATTTTAGCTAGTGATGGCCTTATAATTAATTTACCTTGAAAACAAACAGCACATGAAAATTCATTGCATTAAAGAATTTAATAATTCTTCAATGGATGACTGTGTGAATTTTCAATGATTTTTTCCATAATTATTGATCCAAGATGACCTAACCGATCATGCCAAATATTGAAATATTTTGGTTAGTGAACTTCTAGTTTATTATAGCATTTATTTCAATCGAACTTATATATATGTAGTACAAACTATAAGAAAAAGATAAAAAATTTTGGAATACATTTTTCTTATTTAAGACAATCACTATTATATAGAGATATATAATATGTTTTTCATTTACAGTCTCAATGGCATCCATTTTGTCATATGTTCTAAAATTTAATAAATTTCTTTGAGACCTAATTGATAACAATGCATCATTTATAATTATTTGTGCTCCTTCTAATAAAATTATATTGACTCTTTTGGAACCTTTAATTAATTTGGTACTATCAGATATTGTATCAACATAATTTTCACCAATTGTTAACTAAGAAAAATATTTTCTATTTTTAATAACTAAAGAAAGATGAAAACAAATTCTCTTAGTTTTGGATATTCTCATCACCAATCAAATTATCAATTCTTCCTTCAAGTTGTTCAAAGAAATTTGACACATTTAAATATTTTGGATCATGGTTGAAATCATCATTCTCATAAACAAAATGTGCCTCCACATTTTTCTCTTTCTCTTTAAATGAGGCTTGATAAAGTTCCCTAAGATGTTTAGATGTACTACAGGTACATTACCATTGCCTTTTCATACCACATCAGTAACATATATTTTCTGAACCCTTTAAGATTTTATTGTATTGTCATTTCTCTTTATTATTCTCTCACTTCTAATGGTGAGTTTTGTGATTATTTATATTGTTCATATAATCACAACGATTGTGATAATTAGTTTGACTTCTTCCATGACCACAATTATAATTGTGACCTCATCCATGCCCAAACCTTTTATTTGTTAATGCATTCACTTCGAAAAATGGAGTAGAAGCAATTGGATGGGTTTTATGATTTTTCATCAAGAACTTGTTATTTTGTTTAACTATGAGAAGACATGAAATCAATTTAGAATACTTTTAAAACCTTTTTCTCTATATTGCTGCTATAGGAACACATTGGATGCATGAAAAGTAAAGAATGTGTTTTTTAGCATCTCTTTGTCAATAATTATTTCTTCACACAATTTTAATTGAGAACTGACTTTAAATATTGCATAATTATATTCACTTACTGAATTAAAATCTTGAAATCGTAAATGTATCCAATCATAATGAGCTTTTGGAAGAATTATTATTTTTTAGTAATGATACCTCTCTTTTAAACTTCTCCAAAGGACAAAAGGATATTTTATTATAAGATATTTAGCTTTCAATCCTTCGTGAAGATTGTGATGAAAAGGAATGTCATTGCCTTTGCATGATTTTACAATGATGTTTAGTTCCCTTTCTTTGACTATATCTCTAAGATCTATTGCATCCAGATATATTTCAGTATCCGATATCCATGATAGTTCTTTCTAGTAATATTAAGGCCACAAATTCAAGCTTTGTGAGATTTATCATGGTCATAACTATGATATGAATAATGATTGAGTTAAAAAATAAAGTATTAATTAATGTATGAAGAATAGATTATAGAACAAATAATAGAAAGCAATCATATAGATTATCTATATATAAGATAAAATTGTAAGAGTAAGATGGCAAAAAGTAAAAATCAAAGCAACAAATAATATACTAAAAATAAATGGTATAATATAACGTATAAAACATATGTTTAAAGGAGATGAATATAAGAAGAGAAACCTGAATCCAAAATTCGAAAATGGATTGCTATGCAAACAAAAATGGTGACTCTAAAAACTTCAATCGATCAAAATCTCATACTAATAACATGTTATAAAAGTGATCACAAATATAAGAAATGAATATATAAATAATAAGAACTATTCATTCAAACATGTATCAAATATTTACAATGCTCAATATTTCCTCTACTTGTTCTCTAATCCATAAACATTCACATCAACCTTATTTATAAGCAAAATTTCACCTCCTTTGAAACCTTCATGGTGAAGGCAAATGAGGTAGCCTTTTAAGTAGCCCACAATATCTATAAATCATCAATCAAATAGCATAGTTAGACAATGGATAAAAATCATGAAGGCAATGCATCAAGTGACAATATATAAAGGTGGCTTTTTTCAAGAGATGGACATCTGTAAATTAACATAATATAATATATGTATATATATATATATGTGTGTGTTATTATTTCTAGGGCTTTTTTCTTTCAGCATTTTAGGTTAAAACCTAGAATGTTGCTCATGTATATTAAGTGTCATATCATCCTTCTCATTAGGACACATACAAGTGAAGATCAATTAACATTATCTACATTAAAATGTTTTGTAACTTTTTATGTAAAGAATTTTCTATTTGATCTTCGTTAGATTTAAAATATTAATCATATAGATCAAATTGGTAAAATCATATATCGATCCAAAATTATTTAATACCTCATCATATATACATTAAAATCAACATAAAATATACCTTAATTTCAAACATGTGAAAAGATTAATTACATGATTACATTATTATTGTTGTTTGATTTTTCTAAAATTTGGTATGCAAGATCATTGTTATGATCACTTGTAGTCCAACAATTAGATTAATTGAAGTCACATTCTTAAAAAAAACTTATAAAATGATGTAAGATTAGATGTAAGTTACATGGTGAGAATTGATCTTTATCCTATATGTAAGTACGTATGTACATATATATGTGTGTGCCCATGCACACGAAGTGTGCGGGGATCAATTGACATTATTTTAACTTTTATATATATATATATATATATATATATTCTTACAACATTGTATAATTTTTCATACAATGAATTTTTTATCAAATCCACCGTAAACATCAGTCACGTAAACTCTATCAATAAAACTTCATATCAATTCAAATTTATTTGATGCTTCATCCATATATTTTAAAATTGATATAAAGTACCTATCCAAAAATGAAAAAAGAAAAATTAACTTATTGTTACTTGGTTTTTTTAAAGTTTGGTATGCAATGGTCACTTTGTAATATGGTCAATTTGATTAAAATTACATAATAAAAAAAAAGAGTTACGGAACAATGTAAATTTCGGTGTAAAGTAAGTAAGGATAATATTGATAAGTAATGATAATAATCCATTTGCCACAACCCATTCAAGTGGAATCCAGTAAGCCAAGAACCTAGATGCTAATGCCACATATTAAACATCTAGGTCTCAACAAGAGAAAGCTTCCCCGACATGTTGTTGTTATACAAGTTGAGGGCATGAAGATTTGTTAGCTAGGCAAGCTTGGAAGGATTGTTGGAGGATCTCTATCCTCTTCTTTTAGTTTAATTATTTTAGTGTTATTTTTTGATATGTATCCAAAAAAATTATTGACATATATTTTTATAAGTTTTGTAAAATCAGTTTCATATTTTTTTTGCAACATTTTTTATCAAGAGTTATAACTTAAATGCAAAAACAAGAAAATTTTTGTTGCAACTTTAAATAATGAAATTATAATTTTTTATATATTTATTAGTTATTACACATAAATATATATACACTTCCAACTTTTTATAAGAAAATAATAAACTTTTATATAAAAATTATAACTTTATATTAAATTTTTATAAAAACATTACAAAATTTTCAAGTCGGATCAAAGCATTACCTTTTAATAAGTTAGTATAGTTTTTTATTTATATTTTTTTATAAAGAATAATTATCTTCTTATTATTTTCTTTACTTAACTTCAATTGAGGGTTTAAAAAACTTGTTTGTCTTGCAAGAATTTCAAAGTTGAAGCAGCAACAGCTGCTACTACTTCTTCTCCCTCCCTTCCTTCTTTTTATCCTCTTTCCTCCTTCTCTATTATTGCTTTGGAATTGACAACATGAAGAAATTTTTTCCAAAATTGATGACTGCAAATTTTTAGATGGTTGAGATTATTGTAAATTCAAGAGGGTCACGATACAAAAATGACATATGCAATTTACCCAAAGAGGTATTAAAAACTCATACAAACTTAGAAAGAATCAATCGATTACGCTAATTTTAAATGATCATACCAACATATCGTAAACAACCTAAATAATTAAGTATATATGCTATAAGAGTTTTTTTTATAAGTATTGTTAAGATATGTATAAGTAAGGACGTAACCTTTAACTTTTTAAACTTGTTCATTTAATAAATGAATGAGATCGAATTCGATCCATTTAATGAATAAGCCTATAATTGCTTTTAAATCCGACTTATTTAGCTTGTTTATTTTACTTATTCTTTTTCAAAAAAATAAATAAATTCAACTAAAATGTAAATAATTTTTACTTATAATGATAACAATATTTATATCTTCCATTCTTCACATTTTAAAATTTCATTCAAAAATAAATTATCATTTTATTTTTAGATTCTTTACATTACTAAATTTATGCAAACTGTAAAATTATTTAACAAGTCATTCTACTAAAAATAATTAGATACTAAATATTTAAAAGATATCATCCAATAAAAAAATAAAGATAATACTTATAATTATAACATAATATTTAAAAATAATTATATTTATACATGTTTATACTAAGATATTATAAATAAAATATGATATATAATTATATTTTTTAATTATGATTTTTTAAATGACTAATTCATAAACTAAATAGAGTTGAGTCAAGTAGGATTGTCTATCAATTGAGTCTAATTTTATATTCAAATTCATTTATTTATTAATTCAATCAAGCCAAATTTTCATACAAATCAAACTCGAATAACTTATAAATAATTCAACTCATTTACACCATTAAATATAACATCGAATAAGTTAGCTTATAGTTAGAGATAGGGCTAAATAAATGTTTTCTGAGTCATTTTTTATTGAGGCCATTAGATTCGAATGTTAGAAAATAACTTCTAATGAAATTATTTTTAGCTTTGACAATATTTTTTTTTTTCATAAGGCAATTCAAACACTTCAAAATATCATATAAATGCCTATTAGAGTGGATAAACTCTTAACAAACACTTTTTAAGACCATTCGGCCATAATCTTTAATAAAATATGAATAATGCAGACAGAGATTTTTTGCACACACCTCTCGCAAGAACAATCTTATTTTCATAATATACAAAGGTTTGTGCAATCTATATCGGCAATTAGCCGTATTTGGTGGAACAAGTTATTTTATATACAATAAAACATTTATAAATTAATAACCTTGCATCATACAAATTCTATTAATTTAAAAAGATATTAATTAATTAATAATTTATTAATTTATTGAATAATTTATCGAATATACTTATAATTCAAAGTAACACTCATTTAATCAATTAAAAATTTATTTTATTTTATAAAAATATAATTATTCTATTAATAAAAAGTGACTAAAAGTCTAAAGAATATAAATCAATCCATATCTACTTGATTTGCAAGTATAATTTAATTGTATTAATATCTTCAATGTAACTTATATAATTTTTTAATTATCAAAAGGTTAAAAAGATTAAGGAATACTAAATGATACATGTCTATGTTCATTTTATTAAATGCATATAATAAATCAAACTAACAATATTATACATGTAAACAATCAAAAAGTCTTCTTATATAATAAACAAACATAAAGTTTTCTTATATCTTATTGTTAAAATATAACTTCCTATTTAAAAGGTGTTCATAAATCAACCATGACTGATCAAATGTGTAAAGCATTATGTCAGTATATAGAGAGCATCCCACATGCACTCAAAAAGAATTACAACAACAGGTTTCTGAAAATTTTCATTTGATAGTTAGTCAAAATATAATATCAAATACACTCAAGTGATCATCAGAGTATCTCTCGATTGATGTAGAAAAAAATGGTCACTATAAATAGCATAAATCATCAAAGTTTCTAGACATGGAGAAAGCTATTTATGAGTAGTTTCTCCAATATCAAGATTATGTAAATATAACAAACGAGCTAATTTTGAAAAAGGCAAAAGTAATTATAAAAACATTAAACCCTGAAGAGACTTTAGAATTCAACTTATCTCAAAGCTGGCTTGAGAAGTTCAAGTTAAGACATGAAATTAAATCATTTTAACGTTTTGAAAAAAATGAGTCAATTGATTTACAAGATATGAAGAAAAAATTGGAGTTTATAAGGGAAAAAATAAATCAATTTGCCATGAAAGATCTTTTTAATATGGATGAAACAGGATTATTTTATAGGTTGCAACATGATCACTCTCTTATAATAAAGCAACTTGAAGGGAAAAAAAAAAGACAAAGAAAAGCTTACAATTGTTGTTTGTTGTAATGAAGATGGCTAAAAAAAAATTCCTTTACGGATCATTGGAAAGTATGCAAAATTACATTGCTTCAAGAATGTAAATATGATAAACTATCAATATCATGCCAACAAAAGATCACAAATGACTACAATGCTTGTTGAGGAGTATGTTCAATGGCTTGACAACAAAATCCAAGGAGTAAAAATTCTTTTTCTGATAGATAATTGTCCAACCCATCTAAAGAACATTGAAGGATTACAAAATGTTGAGCTATTATTTTAACATGACATCAAAAATCCAACCATGTGATGTAAGGATAATAAGAAATTTTAAGATGCATTATCGTAGAAGATTTTATCATAAACTTTTGGAAGGCTATAAATTGGGACAAAGCAATCTGAAAAAGATAAATATTTTGTATGCAATCAATCTTTCAGTCTCAGCCAAGACAACAAATGTTTATGCAAAGACAATAGTGAATTATTTTTAACATTGCAAATTTCGTTATGTGGAAAAAATGTGCTTAGAGAATTTAAATGATCCTTTAGATAAAAAAGATATTAAAGAATTTAAGACGATAATCAATGATTTACGCTACCGTAATAAAATGAATGTAAATTACCTATTAGACTATACTGGTAAAAATGATACAAGTTTAGAGGTCTCAAGTTTAGAATAAATTGTTGCTAGTATCATTGAAAATACTGCTGATAACAAAGCTAAGGATGACACAATAGCTTTAAAGCTTGCATATCCGATAATAAAGCTAAGGATGATACAATAGCTTTAAAGCTTGCTATGCAAAAGGAAGAACTCAAAGCATTAATTTATAATTTCTTATTGCAATATGAGAATTCAACTCCAAAGCTTTTAAATGCAATAAGCAAAATTAAGGATGTGATTCAATTAGATTTAAATTTTAATAAAAATAAATAACAAAAAACTCATATTTTAGGAAAATATGATATGTAATTTTAGTGAATTATTAATTTATGATATGAATAGGACCAAAGGGTTATGTAAAGTTTTCAAAAAAATTATTATCTTATTATTTTATCAAAATTATTAATTTAGCTATTAGCTCGCGATCAAAAAAAATTATTATTTAATAGATGTTATTAATTTATCAAGTATTAATATATAATGTTTTACTGTAATATGAAAGGTTTCCAACCCTGAGGTATTGTCCGCTTTGGTGCCAGTCCCTCGTCCAACAAGGCTTCCTCACCTCACAGTTTTGTCCTTCGAAAAGACGCCTCAGGTAGAAGGGGCGAACCCCCCTTAAATGGCCTTCCCCGAATCCTGACTTAGCCGATGTGGGATGCTGGGGCGTAACTCCTTACATCCCCCCTGACCCATC
>JANHAO010023926.1:0-11760 GCA_026873985.1 Saraca asoca
ATTCGACCCGGATTACCTATGCTACAAATAGTTTAGGTAACTTCAATTTTATAAATTATTAATGTGATTCGGCCTTGACAAAATCGACTCATCAGGAAGTTAGCCCAGCAAATTTTCAAGAGTATGAAGATATGGTGAGGCTGATCTTTTGCATGCCATCAGCCCCTACTTGGTCTGTTGACCCTACTTCTACTGTGACCTTGTCGGCTTCTACTGTTACTACAGCCCCTGCTGCTGTAAGTGAATCTTCTCTGACCATAGCAGTAGTGACCTCGCAAGTGTTGTTCCCACCTTACAACTTGAGGTGGTTGAGGTCGTGAAGGTCCTATCTCTATCTGAGCCTCTTGCCAAAAAGCAAAGAGTAGACAAAGGAAAGAAAGTTGTTGCCACTACAAAACAAGTGCTGCTTGAAGTCAAGATCGAAGAGCAACTTGACGGCCTTGGCCTAAAGACAAGGGAATACTCTAACTTCCTTTAGGAGAATGTGGACTAGATCCTGGGGACCTGCACCAAGGCAATGGAGTTGGAGATGTTTAGTGAGGACTTGATGGGCTATATAGCTCGTCATGGCTTACTAGTAAGTTAAGTCTTTTAACTTTTGTTCTTTTGCCTTTGTGTTAGCTAACTTAATCATTTGATTTCATAGTGCGTGCTAGAGGCAATAAAGCTGAGGGACGAGCTCTTAGCTTGGGAGAAGGATAAAAAAAGCTCAAGGGTGACCTAGTCATCGTAACCACTGAGGCATTGGAGCTAAGGAACAAAATGCAAGTACTTGAGACTTAGTTGAGAGATGTCGAGATTGCTAAGAAAGAAGCTGAGGAAGCTCTGCCTCGTGAGGTGGCAAACCATAAAGCCATCACATCCAGTCTTACTTCAAATCTCAATAAGGCAACTGATGAGTTATCAATAGCAAAGGCTGAGCTGGACATGATGGTGCAAGGAGCTGAGGCTACTAAGAAAGAGAATGAAGTGGCCATGAATGAGCTTGCTTTGGCAAAAAAAAGGACTGCTCAAGCTAAGGCGGAGATCACTGCACTAGCCACGAAAGCAAAAGATGATAATACCATGGGCTTCTTATACACCTTGCAGCAAGAATATCCAGAGATGGACTTTTCCTTTTTTGGTGGGGACATTCATAAGGCCATTAAAAGCTTTGAGGAAATGACGAAGATAGCTTCTCCTAATAAGGGTGCACAATCTGCAAGTGGAGTTTCTCTTACTTAGGGCATTATTCAAAGAGAGAACAGCTTACAAGTCGTGGAGGCCACTAATGATTAAATGATGGACGACTTGCTTGCCCCATATGTCTACCCGATAACCCATAAGAGCTCAGCTACTAAGGGCCAGCCTTATTCATAGGTCATGACCTTGTAATTTTAAGTTTCACTTTTGAACTTTCTCATGCAAATTTACCTCATTGGAAGAGGTTTTTAATGAAATTTTTATAATATTCCTATTTTATTCTTTTTGGTTTCTATAATTGAATGCTCAGTAGGTTGCATATGATACCTCAGCTAGCAAACCATGGCTTAACAAGCATTAGTCAAGTTGAATGCCCAGTAAATCATAAACAATAACACATAGGTTAACATAAATGGACCTTAACTAGCAAAACATGACTTAACTGATATCCATTAAGTTAAATGCCTAGTAGGTCGATAGACCTTAGCTAGCAAACCATGACTTTGTCATTGTCAAGATGAATGCCCAATAGGTCACACCTCAACTAATAATGAATTACCCAGGCAGGTCGTGCCTCAGCTAGCAATAAATTGCCTAAGTAGGTCGTGCCTTAGCTTGTAATGAATTATCTAGTAGGTCATGCCTCAGCTAGTAAATCATGACTTCATTTAGGTTAGAACCAAGATGAATGCCTAGTAAGCCATAAATGACAACTCTTAGGTCGAGGGCTCCAACTAGCAAACCATGGCTCTTTTAATCCTAAAAATAGCTCGCTTCCTGTATAATACTTTATTGAAAATTTATTTAGAAATTAATAAGCATAAACATAAAGACATAAAAATTTAAGAAGAAACTTATGTGCTTTTATCAATTTCTAAATAATATTATAGGATTAGAAGGGTGAACTAAAATTTATTAAAAATACAGGTGCAGATGTTCAACATTCTAAGCTTGTGAAAATTCATCTCCATTCATATTTGCTAAGTGATAAGCTCCATTTTTTAAGTTTTCCTTAATGATGTATGGGCCCTCCTAATTTGGATTTAGTGTCCCATCACTGGCCTTATGAGCTCCAAGAAGAATAAAACGCAGTACGAGGTCACTAATTTTGTAGTTTCAAATTCAGACCTTTCTATTGTAGTACCTTGCGACCCGTTGCTAATAGGCCACAATCCTGAGGTGAGTTATTTCTCTTGTCTCTTCTATGAGGTCGAGGTTTGCAGTGAGTAGCTGATTATTATCCTTTGGATTGAAAGTAGTTCTTCATTGTGTAGCTACCTCAAGTTTTGTTAGGATCATCATTTTGAATCCGTAGACCATTGAGAAGGGAGTTTCTTCTGTGGTGCTACGAGCCTTAGTTCTATAAGCCCAAAGCACCTTCTGCAACTTATCTACCCATGCTCCTTTCTTGGCCTCCAATCTTATCTTCAAGATTTATTTGATGATCTTGTTAACGGCCTTGACTTGTTCGTTAGCCTATGGATGGTCTACAGTTAAGAAGCTCTTCATAATTTTGAGATTGTTGCAGAACTTGATGAACTATTCACTGTTAAACTAGGTCCTATTGTCAGTTACGATCTGCTCAGAGACTCCAAACCTACAAATAATGTTAGTCCATATGAACTTTTCAATCTTCAAAGAAGAGATTTCTGCTAGTTTCTTTACCTTTATCCACTTGGTGAAGTAATCAATAGTAACTACTACATGCTTGCACTTCCTATGACCTGTCGGGAGTGGTCCAATCAAGTCTATACCCTAGATCATGAAGGGCCATGGACTGACCATTTGTTGCAGGTAGGTTGGTAGAGCTTCTGAGACTTTGGCAAACCTCTAGCTCTTGTCACATTTCTTAATAAGGTCAATGGCATCTTACTTCATTATGGGCCAATAGAATCTCTGCTAAAGTGCTTTTTGAGATAAAAATAGCTCTCCAGCATGATTCCCGCAATAGCCGACATGAATTTCTTTCAGGACTATGTCACAATCGTGGCCATCTATGTGCCTTAGGAGGGGAGTTGAAAATCTCCTTTTATATAGCATGTTGTCATAGATGCAATATCTGGTTGCTCGAGCTCATAGACGATGTGTTTCTAACTTATCTTCTAGCAACTTGCTACCTTGCAAGTAATCCAAGATCAGACCCATCCATGATTTTTGTGCCATAGTAATTGCCATCATGGCATCCCTCTGCTCCATGCTCAATAACGGGTGGAATTTTATTAGGATGGCCCCCAAGAAGTCTACATCTCTGGTCATGGCCAAGCGGGCAAATGCATCTGCATGTGTGTTTTGAGCTCACAAAATCTGATTAACCTCATATCACTGAAAAGAGCTAAGCAGTTCCTAAACCTTCTGAAGGTAGACGGCCATCTTTGACTCCCTTGTCTGATATTCATCCCGAATATAACAAACTATAAACTGGGAGTCGCTAAATATCTTCAGGTTTTCAACTTGCATCTCTCTTGCTAGACAGAGTCCTGCCAATAACGTTTTATATTCTGCTTCATTGTTTATGGCCTGAAAACTAAATCTCAACATGCAAAGGATTTTGTGTCTCTTTGGGCTAATAAGAAACACTCCTACTCCAGCCTTCTGCTCACTTGATGACCCGTTGACATATAACTCTCAATATGGAGCCTTCTGGGCCTCTATTCCCTCTTATGCGGGGCCTGTGAATTCTACAATAAAATCTAACAAGGCTTGCCCTTTGATTGCTAGTCTTGATTTATACTCAATGTCAAACTGGGCTAGCTCGACTGCCCACTTGAGTAGATGGCCTAAGGCATCTATCTTTTGCAAGATCTACCTTAGTGGGAACTATGTGAGCACCTTAATGCTATGCACCTAAAAGTAAGGTTTCGACTTCCTTGATGCAATCATAAGGCATTAAATAAGCTTCTCAATGGACGAGTACCTCATCTTAGCATTTACCAATCTTTTTCTCACATAATCAATCAAAAATTGTGCTATACCTTCTTCTCGTATAAGGGCTGCACTGAGAGCGCACTGAGTACCTGATAAGACAATATAACTATCATGGTGACCTTGACGCTAAAATTGTTCACTCCTATCCTTTTTTACAGCCTGACTATCAGAGCTATCCTTTTGACTCTCTTGTCCATTCCTGTCATTGCTCCTCTTTTTACTCTGGTTAAAGCTATTTACCTTATCCTTCTGATTGGACTTCTTTAGGTCAAAGGTTTCTTCCCACTTGATCTTTTTGGTGGCTTGTTCATAAAACTTAGTTAGGTCTCTCATTGGAGACTTGTACATGCTCTTATACAGCTTACCATCCTTGCAAAGTCCTGCCAAGATCACTATCAAAATGCTCTCATCTAAGGGACTTTCTATGTTGCTGACCTCGTGCCTAAATCAAGTGATATAGTCTTTCAATGACTCATTCTTCCGCTGAAAGACCATTGTAAAGTGGCAGGATGGTGCGAGCTACCTTTTCAGTGCTCTATACTAGTTGATGAATCTCCTTTGACACTCTTCCTAACTATTAATGTTACAAGTAAGGAGACCCCTAAGCCATGTCTAAGGTATATCTCTAAGAGTGGCGAGGAAGATGCGATACTTGAACAGAGAATTAGTCATCTGAAGATCCATCTGTACATTGAATGTGTCCAGGTGCTCACATAGGTCACTATCCCCATTATATTATAGGATTGTAGGGATTTTAAACTTGCAAGGAAGAGACTCTATCTCAATTTCTTTAGTGAATGGTGTCTTCTTCTCATAACAATCTTGACTATCTTGAGCCAGATGGCTTTCTTCTAACTGCTTTACCCTCTAAAGTAACTCTTCTACCATCGGGTCCTGTGTCTTGGATTGTCAGCTAGAAGATCACGAGGTTCTCTTACCTCCCTAATCGTGGGAGTGGCGATCTGAGGTTCTATGCCTTTTCTGCTCATGACTTGGTGAATACTAATCTAACATATGTCTCCTATTGGTCTTGTTTGAGCCTTTTACTCGATGTGAACCCTTATATTGCCAGTTATTATGATCCCCGGGTGCTTGATAGACCTCCGATCTTGTTTGTAAGTTGAAGGAGCGAGCTGAATCAATGTACTAATGCACTTGTCTGATTGACCTCTCCTCTTGAGCTCCTTGTCGTGGCTGCTGGAACTTTCCTTTGGGCAAAGCAACCTTGACTCGATTTCACGTGCCCTGGGCTTGTGCTTGTGCTAGTGCCTTAACCATATCAACCAATTCCCGCACCATGTTTTTCAGTGCTTCCTGATCTTGGCACCATGTTTGCACTCCATCAATCTCAGGAATAATAACAACAGGCTAGCAACAAGCCATTGGGGGCAAGCCAATGAAAATACCTATAGCGAGGATAGCGAAAGTGCCTACCGCAGGAAGAACTAGCTCCCATTGTTGTTCCACATGACCTTCCTGCTGGTCGACTAGAGCCTCTGAACTTTCGATGATTCTTCCTTTAGCCATCACAATTAGACAAAAAATTAACCAGAATGCAGTTTAGGCCCTCCTTCTATTGCCAAAATGTTGACATGAGAATTTAATCAACCCAAGTTTGGAATCCTAAACTGTAAACTGAGAGTGTAAAAAGAGAGAGAGTGTGTGTGGAGAGAGAGAAAGGAAAAACAGGGAGAAACCAGAATTTTTTAACATTGTTTAGCTTAGTGCAATGCTTACGTCTACGGTTATTGTATTTTCTTTGTTTATTTTGGCAGAGTATTTGTATCTATTGGTTGTTCGATCCTTTATATTTTTCAGACTATTTGTTCATCTCCTTCATATAATGATTTCAATCCCTATTTATAGTTAATGGGGTGTACAATCTTATATAGTTCAAAAAGAAAAAGAATCCAAAAGACTATGCTTCATGAATTTCTATGAAAATAGGCAATTGATTAATCCTGTAAGTTAATTTCTGCAAGTTGATTCCCGCAAGTGGATTTTTGCAAGTTGATATCTTCTCAGGTTTTACCATAGTAAGCGTGCTTCGATCTACAAGTTAGACCTCGTCCTTAATGATCTAAGGCTACTACCTTGACCCTTGTTAACCAGTGATCTGAGTTCACATTTGTTGACCTGATGCTTTGCTTCGTGACCTTAATCCTGGTTAAGCTGGGCCTGTCCATTGGGCTTATACTAGCCTATTCGTATGGTTCCAAAAATACCCACAATAAAACCCTGACTATGCAAAGCTTATGAAAGCTGAAATTTTCCTATTGTTTTTGCATTGTCTTGCTGTAATGAAGCTTCTATTAAAGGATTAAGCACATTAACCCTAACAAATTTGAAGTTCAGCTGAAAAAAAAAATAAAGTAGGTGATTTTGATTATTTGATCTAAAAGTTTAGTTGTTGAAGTTTAATATTAATGTGTACTTAGCTAAAGAATCTTCAATCTAAGCTTAAGAGCTAATTTTAATATCGGTTATATCCAACTAGGTTAAATAGCTTGATTTCTCCATGTTGGCTGATTTAGCACCTTGAGTGACAATTAGATCATTCTAAGGAATGTTTAAGGTGAGTGGATAATCCTCCTTACTTAATAAATCTCATTTTTGGAATAATTTTGTTGTATGGAATATTTTGGTTTTTGATGAATGCTTTGATGTTAATGTTAGTTTTCTTTGAAAACATTATGGTATGTTATATATATACATATACATAGAAATTTATTTGATGTGATGAAATTATGCTTTTATTTTTGTAGCATAATATTTTAAATGATTTAACAAATTAAGGTTCTGGATCCATTGAAAATCCATTAGTAATCCGATGGCACTTGTGACTAGCCTGTGTGGCGGAGAAATAAGGGTGGGCCTGTCGAATATATATATATATATATATTCAGGATGCGTATTGGATTGATTTTGGGGATGTTTATGATATTATGGTTACCACTAGGAATTTTCCTTGGATTCCAATTGAGTGTATGGTTACTTGAATATCATAATTTTAATTATATATTTACATATATATTATTTTTATTAGATTATCTACTCACTGAGTTTCTATAAAACTCACTCATTTCTTCTAAATGTTTTTCAGAGCCATAGGATATTCCTACCATCCCCCCACCTCACACTGAGGATCTACCTATTGATTAAGTGGATCTTTCCCGCGGAGTATAAAGGTATATAAATGATGGAAATTAATTACAGTTGGCAGGATTATATGCATGTATGTCTGTTAATTGCGGAGTGCCTAGCAAGTATAGATTGTGTTGTTCTGGGCCATTATTATTGTGTATTATTGTACAGGTTGTGGTGGGTGTGTAGCCTTTTTATTGTTGTATAGACCTTGCACCCGATCATATGAAAAAAAGAGGAAACTCTGCCGGATTTTCATTAAAATAGATATGTACATATTTAGCTATGTATTAGTCTAATTGTATGTTTTGGCATGTTATTTTACATGGTTAGACTTGTAGGGGATTTTCTAACAGTGACCTTCTACGCCGGTCACGTTTCGTGGATTGGGGCGTGACATTGATATAATTATATTCATCTTAATTGTGAATGAATACTATATTTTTTTTAATTTGATAAAATTGTTATATAAATATTTCAAATTATCTAAATTTATCATTTAAATTTTTTCATCTTTTCAAAAATATTTTTTTCATATATTAATAGTCAAGTGAATCTATTTACAAAATTATTTTATTTAAAAATTTTAAATTAACTACTTTATGATGGAAGATTTAATTATTTGATTATTAAAAATTTATGTATTATTATAACTAATATATTATCTTTAAAAAAATATATTTTTAGAAATAATTTTAAATTAAAATTGTGATAATTACTAAAAAATGATAAAAATTTCAAAATAGAAAATTATGAAATATTAAATTTAGTATTTGACATTTATAAATAATATGAAAATTTAAAAAGTGATACTTTTTAAATAGACATTATCTACCAAATCATAATTGGATATTATAAATAATGTATTGATAAGTATTTTATTTCTATATAAATATAATTATTTATTATATATAAATTATTTAATACACATAAAAATAAGTTAAATTGAAATCTATTAATAAATTTGGACTAAAAATTAGATGTAAATAATTTTTTTGAAATAGATAATTTCTATAAAGAATAAGGACATATATTATTTATCAAAGTGATTTATAATTTAAAAATTAGAGCATGTATTATTAAATTATTAAAATTTTGAATTATGTAACTCACTAAAATATTAAAATATTCTTAACTTTTATTTTTAATATTAATATCTAAATATAATACCACCAAATTTTAAGTTGAAAATTATTTTAATAATATTAAAATACTGAAATTTCATTATCTAAATAAATATAATTCAAATATTAAAAATTTTAAATCAAAATATTATTTGATAATTTAAAAAAGTGAAAAAATTAAATTAAAAATTCAATAATTTAATAGTAATAAAATTTAAAAATTAATTTAAAATTTTAAATAAATATTTATTATTAAAATAGATAAATATATAAATTTTATTTATAATTTAAAATAAAATAAAATAAAATATTTCTCATTTATTCTCTTGTAGCAAATAAAATATACTTATTACATTATAATAATTCAGTAAAAATAGATGCCATGACTTTTATATTAATAAAAAGATTAGATAGACTCTCCAATATATTCGCTCAACGTAACCCATGATTGATAGTTAAATATGTCATAGATCTTCTTTTACATTTTTGTTTTGGGCATAATTCTCAGGAATTTATAGGATTTCACTTGGCTCAAGATCAGTTGCACCGTCCCCAACCATAACCAATCATTTATATCCACGAGCCTGAAAGCCACTTATGATCATAAATACTAGCTTTCAGGTTGCCTTTTGTAATTTACACTGAAAGAATGAATCTCCACCTTTCATCTTGTGTTGCAAATTGATACCAATATGTCAGTGGTACGTTCTTTCCTTTCTCTTTTGTATTATTATTAGTTGCATTTTTATTTATTTACTAATATATTATTACTTTATATTATTTATTTATTTATTTACTGATAATAATTAATTTATATGATATTATTCTAGTTTTTTAGCGTTGCAATAAGACTTTTTTCATGCAATTTTATTTATGGAATTTCCTTTTAATTTTAATTTGATTAAAATTAAATGTAATAATTTATTTTAATAAATTTGTGTAATATATGTTAACAATATTAAATATATAAATTCATTAAACATTGAAATTTATTTAATATATAATTTTAATATATTTAAATCACAATTTTAATGTTTTAAAGTCATAATCTTTCTGATATTATAATAGTTATAGCATGCACCCTCGCCCAAATTTTATGATACGGCGAGTATCTTCCACTTGTTACTTGTCGACGGCAAACATCGATCAACAAGAAAAGTTCAGTAAAAACCCAAACTGCAAATGAGGAATGCAACAATGCGAGTGTGAACAGAAAAGATATTGAAAGGGAGAGAGAATAATGAACACTAGGAGCTTTTTAACATAGTTCGGCAAAAGTCAATGTGACCCCTCCGTCCACGGTGGTTATATTGGCTTTTGTATGGTTATTTCACTATTTAGACTAGCAAAACAATAATACAAACTTTCTCCCTCTATTTTGATAAAGTTTCTGCATATATATTTCACCATATATGTTATAATGATTTTTCTTTCTATTTATAGAGGTAGTAAGAGTTACAAGTATAATTTAACAAGTTGTAAAACTGTCACTTCCACTGCTGTGGGCAATAAATGCTTGGCAATTCATTGTCAATTTCTAGAGGCTGGTGTCCTGGTTGGGAGAATGCACCTCTGATTGCTAATCAAACTTAGGCCATCCGTACCTATACTTGAAGTAGCTAGCTTCGTGGTCTAAGCTTGCACTGGGCGACCTGCTACCTATGCAAGCTGGTCCCATCCTCATGTTTAACCAAAGTGCACTTTTTGGAAGATGGTTGGAGGCCTACTTTGTGTAACGAGTTAGAGCTCATCTCTAGCGAGTTAGGGGCCATTGCTTTGGCCTCGTCCCACGTCCTAAGCTTACGGTTGGTGAGCTAGTGCCTTTACTGAGCAACCTTAGTTCTTGGGTGATCTGGGCCTCTTTTGATTAGACTCGTCTCTTATTGGGCTTTTGCCAGCCTATGCTGGATAATGCCGGAATATACCTATAACATTAGCCCCCCCAACTCTCAATTTGTTTTGTGAACTAGGAGTTGAGTTTGCTAGTAAAAGCCGAAGACTGCGATGAGCCATGTTGTCATTCAAATTTCTATTTCGTTGCTTCACCTGCCCGTACCATCATTACCCCCATTAAATGTAGGCACTTTCGCATGGTTGCCAGTACGACGATGATTGAGTCTGGTTATTTTCTGGGTGTCAAATCATGGGTAGTTAATTAGTGTCTAAATCGAATAGCCGGGCCACCAGGGCCATATTAGATGAGAAGCCCCTCTTTTCCCTCTTACTTTGAAAACTGACATTCTACCTCACAAGTTCTTGAGCAGTTCTCTCTAGTCTCGTTCTCCCACTCCATTAATCTTGCCATTACTGTTGTTGTAAATCGATCATTTTGTTCAGAATCCATTTTGCCCCTATTCGTTCTAAAACTTGATTCAGAATCCACTTTGCCCCCATCCTTGACATTCACTAGTATAAGGAAAAACCAATGCTTAAGGCTGAGGAGGTTGAGATTCTAGACCAGTTTGTTACTGTAAATGATCTCAGATTAGATGATGATCTCCTTCATTCACATAAGCTCGCTCCAGCTTCGAACATCGAGCTTACTAGAGAAATTGAAGCTCGTCAAATTAAGGAGATTAGTCCAGCACATTTCAAAGACTACAAGAATATGGTGAAGCTCATCCTCCGAAAGCCACTTCTTAACGAGCCCAAAGACCCTAAAGTCGCTGCAATCTCATTAGACCTTGGCACTGCTGTAGCCCCCACTGTTACAAATCAATCTCTTCCTACCTTGACCATAATGCCTTCACAGGAGTTAGCCCTCACATCGCATCCTGAGGTGATTGAGGTCGCACTCCCATCCAAGCCCCCTACTAAAAAACAAAAAGTAAACAAGGGAAAGAAGCTTGCCGCCACTTCAAAATAGGTGGCTCACAGAGTCACAGCTGAGAAGCATCCATCGAGCCTCAGCCCAAAGATGCAGGAGTATTTTGACTTCCTCCAAAGGGATGTAAAGGCTATCTTGGGACCCCGCACTAGTCCCCAAGTGCTGGAAGCAAAGGGAGTCTCAAGTGTAGGGTTGATGCACTATGCTGTTTGCTATGGTATGTTAGTAAGTAATGCCCTTTTACCTTGATTCCTTTGCTCCTTCATAGTTAGAGGTGCTCATGGGCTTGAAGGCCCGGGGGCTTATTAGGTTATGCCTAATAGGCCGTTGGCCCAATTCATTATATTGGGTTATGGACATAAGTCAATCAAATGGGCCGGGCCTTTATACATCATGGGCTAAGCCCAAGCTTAATCTAAGCTAAGCCCAAGCCCAATTCCTAATTACATTTATGAAAAATTTCTAAAATTTTTAATTAACAATTCAAAATTAATTGATTTAATATTTCAAATATTATTTTAATAATTATTGTAATACATTGTGTATGCAAGTATTTTT
>JANHAO010023927.1:0-11758 GCA_026873985.1 Saraca asoca
AGATATTAATCACAAATAAAATTAATTAGATTAATTTTATTAAATGTCTTCAAATTGTTTGAAGGGCATTTTAGACTTTTGTCAATATTTCGGGGGGCCTATTGGGTCACACGTAAAACGAAAAAATATGATGAATGCCTGAAATTGGGAAATTGGATTTTCAGGGACTAAATTGAAAAGTGATCGAAGTTTTAAGGAGTGGAAAAGAGTTTTCCTAAACCCCAAGGGCCTGATTGCAATTTAAAGAAATTGCAAGGGCCAAAGTGTAATTTTGAAAAATTATACCAAAACGGTGTCATTTTGGCCATATGGCCTTAAGAGGCCGAATAGCCTTTTTGCTCAAAATGTGTGTTTTTCTCTTTGGCACCACTTCGTCTTCTCCGGTGAGCTCTCTAAGGGTTCCGGCATGACGGTCCGTTAGATTTCTTGGAAGCTGCTAGCTAGCACTGGACGATGTACCTCCCTTTCCGGCGTGGATCTTTGGTGGTGGCAGGGACGTTTGGACCGAATTTCCGATGACGTGAATCGCCATGCACCGTCATCTTTCGCCGTGTGCTTGGACCAAAGGTTAGTCTTTTAACACTCCTTGCTTTCATTTATGCTTGATCCTAGCTAGATCTGGGTAGGTTGTTCGGTTGGAAGCTCAAAATTTTTTTGTAATTTGGATGAAAATGCCCCTGGCCGATCGAACATCTTAACAATAGAAAGATCTTGAAAAGACATAATGAATTTAAAATGAAATTTTTGAAATGATATTGATGGTAGGAGAAGATGCTGGAGAACATAAGCAAATTTCTCCACAATTATTTAAACAATTGAATTTTGAAATATCATTTTCTTCGAAATTTGAGTCCTCTTGATTTGGGAAAACTTTTTCTTCTTCTTCTTGATACTCAGACTCTTCTGACTCACTGGATGAATTGATTAAAAGATTTTGCAACTGTAATTTTAATTTATCGCTAATTTTTAAATTATTGATTTTTTATTTCATTTTACAATCTCTACTAATATGACCTGATCGACCACACTTATAACATAACAATGAGTTTCTATTCTGAGGATTTTGTATTTTGACTTCTTTTGAATTTCTAATCTTTCTTTTTGAAGGCCTAGAATATATCTTTACTTCTTTAAGTTTTTTCTTTCTTTTTGAAGGGGCTTTTTGTATTGATTCATAGCCATACTATTGACAAAAGGTTCCTAATTCTTTTTTATTGATCTTATTTTCTTCTTTAATTCTAGCTTTTAATTTTAAATCAGTGCAAAGAGTTAATCCTTCTTGATTTATAACATTAATTAATTGGCCATAAGTTAGTTCCATCCAAGGAATATTTCCATTGAACTCTTGACGTAAAGTGTTTCTTACCTTTTCAGTGAATTGTCTAAGAAGTCCTGCTATAAACTTCTCTTTCCAATAAGCTGAGTTGCAATCAGGTCTTGAAAAAATTCTTGATAGGAAAACACCTTTATACCATCTAAAATCTGTCAAGGTTGGACATTTGAGGTTTAACAAAGCTTCTGAAGCTCTTTCTTGAAGTTGGGTAGGATTTCCTATAAAGTGTTTTGTTAGTGCTTCTATTAATGTGTTAACAATATCAGGTTTTTGAACTACTTGACCATTTACTACTTCTGATTTTACCATATTGAAAACTTGATTTCTATCATAGGCAGTGAGATAATAGTCCCACCAACCTTTTAATTGACCTAAGAATCCTGCAGTTATTAGATTATTTCCTCGAATTTTATAAGCTATTGCTGCCATAGTAATATTTTTTAGAGTATTGATCACTTCATATTCACTTTTAGTATCTATATTCCACTCATGAACTCCTTGACCATCATAGGAATTTTACCAAAATTGATTTCTTTCTTCATATTAAATATCTGGAAGAGTGGGTCTTGAATAATAATTTCTTGTATAATAATTTTGATTTAAAAGTCTTCCTTGTCTTGAAGGTTGTCCTATGTAATTTTCCATTTTATTGATATATTGATCTTTTGAAAATTAATTTTCTAATTGTTCTATTCCTGATTGTTCTATTTTAGTGAGGGTATTTATATTTTTTGAAGATCTTTCATTAATTATTAACTTTTGAAGCTTTATATTAATTTCCCTTAATAGTTCTTCATTATCATTTGATCTACTTAATTTTATGTTTTTTAATTCTTCTTCAATTAAAGTAAAAGGTTTAAATAAAGGTTGTTCTAGTTTTGCTTATCTTTTGAATTTTGGGGATTTTGAAGAGAGATTTGATTCATAATATTTTTTATAGATTCTTCTAAATTATCAAGTTGCATTAATATTGTGTGAAGAATTATATTGGAATAATTATTTTGATATTGAACATTTCTTATTTGTTTAAGACCTATGTTGTCTTAACAATCTTTTTGGGATGCTCCTAACTTGAAAGGAGAAGCAATTATTGATGATTCGGCATATATGAGTTTTATTTCTTCTGAAGGGGGATGGTTTCCTACTATCATTTTATTGGAAGATGTTTGCCATTATTGTTTTGATTTTTAAATTACATTGATAAAGAAATGTGGTTGATATGGAATGATTTCTTTACATAAATTTAGATTTTGATTTACTAAAGTTTGTTTGTCTTTTTGTTCTTGGATAGATTCTATTTTAAGAATCTTATCTTCCTTTTTGATTTCTTGATTATTTGTTGTCTCATCTTTAGGGTTTAGTAGACAAATAATTGACTTTCAGGTCATGTCATCTTTTTCTTTTGACAAGTTGTCTTCTTCTTTTGGTAAAGATGACAAGTGTTTTGTCTCTTTGTTTAAATTATTGCCACTAGGTTGATTATTGATCTCTTTAGCTTCTACTTTAGGTTGACAAGTGTTACTTTCTTGATGAGGCCTAGGTTGACACTTGTTTTCATTTTGTGGGGGCTTTAATTGACTTTTGTCTTCATTCTTTTGAGGTTTTGGCTAAAGTTTATCTAAATTTTTCTTGAAAGATTACTCTATTTTTCTATTTTTGTAATATTTTTCTAACTAATTAAAAAAGTAAATAAATTTATGTTTTTCTTCTAATGTTTTGATGTAAAGTTCTCTTATTTGTTCTTTGGTTTCAAGGGGGAATTTTGAGACATACCATTCACGTTTTTCTTTATTTTTTAGGGCCTTATAATGTTCTACAAGTCTTTTATGATTTACATCAAACTTTTTGACCATATTGAGCTGACTATTCATTTCTGAATATGTTAGAGAGGTAGGTCTTTGAGTTGAAGGGGGATAATCTACCTTATAATGAGATTCTGGAATATTTTTATTGTAATTTACTCATTGAAGTTTTGCTAATTTTTCTTTTATTTCTTCAAATAAACTTTTTCTTGAATCTAAGTCTATTGAATCTATTGAACTTCTAGGTTCAAAATTGGAAGAACTAGGACATCTTGATATGTTACTAGTTCTTAGATTTCTATTGAATCTTAAAGATACATCTCTTGAGGGATTTTCTACTATTTGACTAATTGTTGAACTTTCTTCAATTTTTTGAGGAATAACTTCTGGTAAATTCCATTCTTCTATGAATGAAATTTCATCATGTTTTAACTTTTTCAGGGTCATTATTGATGATCTTTGAGTATTGGCTTCTATGAGGATGGTTTCTCCTAAGGATGAAGTTTTCAAGGCTTTTATGTTGACATTTGTTTTGAGAACTTTATATTGAATTCTAAATATTACATCTACGTGTCTTGTTCTATCTACCCATAGTCCTTCTTTTGTTTTAATTATTAAACTTAAAAAATTATCAATTTTCGGATCTTTCATACTTACTGTAAAATTTGGAAAACAATTAAAATATACTGGACCATTATAAAGATTTGATTGAATACAGGCTAATATTGAATTTTTGAAGGTTATGGCTCTTGTATCTCTTAATACTATAAGGACATGGGTGTCTATTCCTAATCTGTGGAGAGGTTTTGCAGCTACTTGAATTAATCCTATATGGATGTAATTATATTGTTATTTTTTATGATAGTCTAACATCGATTTTGAGAAAAGTGGTAATGACTCATAAGTTTTGCTAATACTAATATCACGTTCACATGTTGCCATCATCCAATCATGAAAGAAGTCAAATGTTGATTTTTCATAAATTTCCTTAGTGGGCATCTTAGGTATATTCCAATTTTGAATATCTTGTTCTATTCTTGAGATTAATAATTCTTGACTATTAATTAAATCTTAATTTTGTTGACTAGAGCTACTTTTTGAGCTAAACTCTTGACCTCTAGGTACTAGTTCCTTGTTCTTGAAGGACAGTTTTCTGAGTAAGTGTGTCATTATTACCTTAGAATTGTCTTCAGTTATCCTAAAATAGTCACTAGTTATTGGGTTTTGGCTTAACTTAATAATAACTACGATGGTTTTGGCCTAATGACGGTGGGCTTTTTCTGATAAGGAGATGATGACACTACCACTACGGTAAAAACTACCACTTGTCAGCCTAACACACACCTCTCCCTGGCTTCAACATGGCTCCTAACATGGCTTCCTATAGCGCAGCTGGCATTAACTATGCAGGTGTTCACTTTGTATTAGAAAATGGAACCCTAACAAGGAAAGCTTCCACCAAAGTAACTACTATTGAGGGTTGGCCTCTACCACAACAACTAGCGACTCCCCTCAAATATTATAATTACACCGCGTAATGTTTTGAACTAATTATATGGAAAAACAATTTTGCTTGTTTCATTAAACTAACATGATTTGTTACTAAATCACACAGATATATGTTTAGTCTTTGTGTAAAAAAAAATACTTATAGGCACTAGATATCCTTACCTATGTATAAACTTTACCTAAGGTGCAATAATAAGTTAGCAAAGAAAATATATAAATATATATTACTATATTTTCATTTTTTTTTCTTGTTATGAGGAAATATAACTACAATGAGGTTCTTATTATGCAAAAAAAAAAAACAAATGGCTCAATTATTGAACAAAATTAAAAATTAAATAAAAATATGATTGATGACTCTGTTCCCACTATTAAAAGAATAATGTATTTTAAATAACTTTGTATTTTAAATAAAAATTAAAAGAATAATGTATTTTAAATAACTTTGTTCCCATTATTTACTATAGGATTGACGATAATCATTTTTAAGATTTATCTAAGTACTACAAAGATCCAACCACTACAAAAATACATGCTATTTAGGGCATTTAAATAAAATCATCGCTAAATTTTATTAATAGCGACAATTAATAAAGTCACCTTAATATTTTATGGGATTTTTAACATTAATGATGGTTTAAGTTACAACTACCATTATGTTAAAGCCCCAAATTGAGCGAAAACAAAACTACTTTTGCGTATAACGCCCTAGACTCTTTCTTCCCACCCTTTATCTCTGTGTTTTGATTGAAAATAAAACCCCAAGCCCCCACGCTTTCTGTCATTGGCCTTTGTTATGCGCATTTTTGGACAAGGCAGAATGGACCTACAGAGGCCTAAAGAACCGGGTAGGAGGCGAGGTGGCATGGCGAGGTCGTTGAGGCCAAATAGCAAACCACACACCACACAACGTGAGCTCGTAACTCCCAAAATGAACAAGGCTATAGCGAGCTCCTCTTGGCATGATTGGGAATAGTTAATATCTGACAGACAGTCTGAATACTCTACCAACTTATAAATTAGCCTCCAAAGTTCAACAATGATTTGCCCTGCATTTATTGTTTGATATCTAGCATTTAATGCTCAGTACAGATGTAATCATAGTTTTACAATGATAAATTATGCTTGTAACCCTCCCGACTTCTATAAATAGGGAGGGAGAGCCATTGCATAGAGATAGTGAGATATATGCAGAAACTCTGTCAAAATAGCCATAAACGTATGTAATATTGCTTTGAGTAACAAAACAACCACTCAAAGCTAATAACATTACTGTGGACGTAGGGATCATCTTGACTTTAGCTGAACCACGATAAAACTCTCCATATTTTCTCTGCTCTTCCTCTGAATCTCTTACCATCTTCTTGATCCCTTTCACTCTTAATAGCAGTTTGGTTTTCAAAATCCTTCGTTGACCGATTACCAAAATCGATCATCAACATTCTAGCACTCCCAATGGGACCAGACTGCTTCTTTGTTTACTCACCAAATGATCATCATGGCGAGAGGAAGAGTAACCAGGAGTTCAGATGTCACCACTAACCAACTAGGCGGCTACGAAGGGCAACAGCAAAATACGCCCAAAGATGAAAACCTAGTCCTGACAAACATTTCCTCTATCCTTTCGGAAGCTGAAGGTGTACGAGCTCTATGTCAACACCAGGAAGCACTCGAGAGTACAATCAAGAGGCTTGTCGATGTAGTCAAAGTGTTAGTTCAAGCATACACCCAAAGAACACAAAAACAAGGTGAGGCCATCCCCATCATGGAAGCGGCTCTGTAGGTACAAGGAGAAGTACCAGCACGGAGAGAGAAATCGATCAGAGAAGGAGCCCAACGGGCAGATTTAGACCACTCTTCCTGCTCACGACCTAAAATAGAGAGACGACGAGCTCACAAATGCGAGGGAAACCAGTGACCTAGGAACTTACACCATACTAAAGGCTCGAAAATGGGCCATGATAGTGACAAAAATCAATGATCTGAAGTTCCAGATCAAATGATCGAAGAGCTTATGCAAAGGGTGCAAAAGTTAGAGAAATATCCCTCAACCTAGGATCAATCAAGTCATTATGAGGAAAGGACTCCGTTCTCCAAGGAGATCGAGACAGAACCTCTACCCCATCAATTCAAGGTTCCAGCCATCTCATCGTATAATGGAAGAAGCGACCTATATGATCATCTAGATGTTTTCAATATCTAGATGGACCTCCAGACCAGTAATCTCCTGGTCAAGTGTCGAGTCTTTCCTGCTACTCTAGGAAATGTGCCATGAACGTGGTTCAAAGGTCTCCTGACTCATAACATCAACAATTGGGAGGAATGCCAAAATAAATTTATTAACCAATACGGAGCTCTCAAGAAGTAGCTCACACCATCCTGCCACTTGGCGATCTTCTAGCAAAAGGATGAATCACTGAAGGATTACATCGCGAGATTTTGATGCAAGGTCAATAACGTGGAGAGTCCCTCCGATGACAACATTCTAATTACAATCTCAGCGGGACTTCATAGAGACAGGAAAATATATAAGAGCATATATAAATCTCTGGTGAAGAGCTTGGGAAAATTTTATGAGCAAGCTGCTAAAGAGGTCCGGTGGAAGAAAACTTTCAGCCCAAAATGGTTTGGACAGAAGGGCGAGTCCAGTAGCTCAGTCTACGACTAGGACGGGAGAAAAAATAACGGTGGTAAGAGCAGGATGGGCCAGACCAATGACGCGGGTACCCGACCTACTAAGAAGGCCAGGACGGAGCGACTTGAACCCCAAGGTTGTCATGATAGCTATAGCATCCTGTCTGACACTTTGGAGAGGATATACGTGATGGAAAAGCATAGGGTGAATTTCGGGTGACCTAGGCCCCTACTGACCCCTTCAAAGCATAGGGACGCTAATGGGTTTTGTGCCTACCATAATGACATTGGGCATACTACCTTCGAATGTAGGTCGCTCAAAGACACGATCGAGGATCTGATTAAGAAAGGTCGATTGAAAGATTATGTGATACGACCTACAAGACAGTGACTTCAACAGTAGATAGCATAGTTTTCTCAAAGTGTTGAACAAGAGCAGACGAAAGTAGTTAGAACCATTTTCACTATCCATGAGGGGCCGCACATTGTGGGAACCTCACATAGCTTGCATGAGTGATATGTGCAGAATGCGAGCTATGTCTTATTCGCGGGGTACAAGTCTGACAGACTGACCAAAAAAGCCAAGGCCACCTTGGAATGCATCACCTTCGTGAATGATGACGCACAAGGAATTCAGTCCCCCCATAATGATGCCCTTGTCATTAGGGCCTCAGCAACGTCGAAGTGCAGAGGATCATGTTGGATATCGACAGCTCGGTCAATATCATGTATAAAAGGTGCTTCAAACAGATGGGACTAAGCCAGGGTGATCTTAAACCTTTGCCCGAACCTCTTTTTGGCTTCACTGGTGATGCGGTGTTACCCACGGGGTAGGTCAAACTCCCTTTCACTCTAGGGGATAAAGACCGCTAGTCTATAGTTCTAGCTGACTTTTTGGTTGTGGACTGCCCTTCAGCCTACAACATAGTGCTAGGACAGCTAGCGATGAATGATTTAGATCTAGTTATGTCAACCAAGATGCTGACGGTACGATTTCTAACCTCGAATGGAGTCAGATGCGTGTGAGGTGAGCAATATACAGCCAGGCGATGTTATAAGGATGCTGTCAAGCTCAGGGAGAAGGGCAAAAGAGTTGACATGGTTTCCAATGAAGAGCCCTGAGCTCTGAGCTCAGCCAGGATCAATTATGATCTTGACCCACATGACCTAGAGATGGACAGGGAGACCAGGCTAACTGAAGAGCTCAAAGAAATCAAGATCGGTGAGGCAGATGATAGGAAGTGCCTTAAGCTTGGGAAGAACCTACCCCCTGACGTAAAGGTCTAGCTGGCTAGCTTCCTCGAAGTGAACTTAGATGTCTTTGCTTGGAATCACAGGGATATGGTGGGAATCAACCCTAAATTTATGTCACACAAGCTGAATATTAATCCCCACCACTAGTCAGTTCATCAGAAAAGAAGGTCACTCACTACTAAGTGCTCCGACACCTTCAAGGAAGAGGTGGACAGACTATTGGCGAATAAATTCATCTAGAAGACTCACTACTTAGTCTGGGTAGCTAACCCTATCTTAGTGAAAAAGAGGAACAGTAGATGGAGAACATGCATCGACTTCATAGACCTCAACAAGGCCTGTCCAAAGGATAACTTTCCCTTACCAAGAATTGACTAACTTATTGACACAACAGCCAAGCAATATCTCCTTAGTTTTATGGATATGTACACTGGGTATAACCAGATATCCATGGAGCCTTAAGATGAGGAGCACACCTTGTTCATCACAGATTAAGGATTATACTGCTACAAAGTGATGCCCTTCAGGCTCAATAAAACAGGAGCAACCTACAAATGGTTGGTCAATATGATGTTCAAAGACTAAATTGGGAAGACTATGGAAGTCTATATTGACGACATACTCATGAAGTCTAGACAGGTTATAGATCATGTGAAGGATCTAGACAAAATGTTCCAGATCCTTAGAAAGTACTAGATGAAATTGAATCCGCTTAAGTGCACATTTGGAGTAGCCTCCAGAAAATTTCTTGGGTTCATGGTCAATGATAGAGGAATAAAGGTAAACCTAGAAAAGATCAGAGCCCTTATTGACATGAGATCACTGATCACGATCAAGGACGTATAAAGCTTAACTGGCCAGGTCACGGCACTTAGTAAATTCATCTCAAAGGTAACGGATAGATGTCTGCCTTTCTTTGACATCCTAAGGAAGGCAAAGTGCTTTGAATGGACTGAGGAGTGCGAGGCTGCCTTTACGCACTTAAAAGAGTAATGGGCTGAGCTTCATTATTATCCAAGCCATAAGAAGGCAAAAAGCTAATCCTTTACTTGGGAGTATCCCAGCATGCCGTTAGTGTAGCTCTTGTTTGTGAAGAGAGTGAGGCACAACTTCCAATATACTATGTGAGCAAGAGGTTGTTGACTGCAGAAGAAAACTATGCTCCCATGGAGAAGCTTGTCTACTATCTTGTTATCATATCCAGAAAACTACGACCTTATTTTCAGGCCCATACCATCAGGTGCCAACTTAGTATCTGCTAAGGCAAACTCTTCAAAAGGTGGATGCCTCAGGTCACTTATTCAAGTGGGTAATTATGCTTGCCCAATTCGACATCCATTATAAATCAAGGTCGACGATTAAAGGACAAGCCCTAGCTAACTTTGTAGCAAAATTCATTAAACCTGCCAAGAAAGATATGGAAACCTCAGAAGGACTATGGTGGGAGCTTTACACAGACGGGTCCTCATATGAGCAGAATACGGGAGTGGGGATCCTTTTAATCAGCCTGGAGGGGCACAAAATCCTCTATGCCTTAAGATTCAAATTTTGAGCTACCAATAATGAGGAAGAATATGAAGTATTACTTGTAGGACTCCATTTGGTGAAGGGGGTATGAGCTAAAAACTTGAAAATCTTCACTGATTCTCAACTAGTCATTTGCCACATAAAAGGGGAATATCAGACAAAGGGACCAGAAATGGTTGTCTACTTGCAAAAGACTCAGGAACTGCTAAACAAATTTCAAAGATATGAGATCAGCCAGATCCCTTGAGCTCAAAACACACACGCAGACATGCTAGCTCGCTTGGCCACAGTGAAGGACACGAACTTTTCGGGCATAATACCAGTAAAGACTCTTCCATCTCTGGGCATTGAGCAAAATGATGCTATAATGATAGCCATCATGGGACATGGCTTATGGATGAGTCCTATTTTGAAGTACTTACGAGATGGTGAACTCCAGGAAGATAGAACATAAGCATGTCGCACATGGTCCCAAGTCGTTAGGTATTGCATCATTGATGATACACTTTATAGAAAGGGCTTCTCAGCTCCACTTCTAAGATGCATTGATGGTCCCAACTACGACCTCATCCTAGAGAAAATTCATGCGAAACACTGTGGAAATCATGCTGGGGGCTGTCACTGGCTCAAAAGGTTCTCTGGAAAGGTTTCTTCTAGCCGACCATGAAACCAGACATGATTGACCTCATTAAGCAATGTGACAAATGTCAAAGATTTTCCAAAATTCCCTGAGCTCCTCTAGCCTCCCTCCAACAAATGGTTAGCCCTTAGCTCTTCATAATATGGGGGATCGACTTGATAGGACCCCTCCCCACAGGTCACAAAAACTACAAATATGTAGTGGTAACTATAGATTATTTTACCAAATAGGCAGAAGCAAAGGAACTGGCCCAGATTTCTTCTTCTCAAATTGAGAAATTCATTTGGAATAACATTATTTGTTAGTTTGGCATCCCTCAATAGATAGTGACCGACAATGGAACTCAGTTTACCAGTGAGCAGTTCATCAAGTTTTACAATAACCTCAAGATTTTGAAGAGTTTTTCGTCAGTAGACCACCCTCAGACCAATGAATAGGTTGAGGTAGTGAATAAAATAATTAAGCAGATTCTGAAGAAAAAATTGGAAGCCAGAAAAGGGGCATGGGTAGATGAGTTATCAAAGGTGCTATGGGCTTATTGAACCACGGCTTGCAATACCACAGAAGAAACCCCTTTCTCAATGGTCTACAGAACTAAAACCATAATACCGATGGAGTTTGAAGTAACTTCACACCAGAAAGCTAGTTTTAATCTAGAGGAGAATAACCAGCTACTTGCTACGAGCCTCAATCTTGTCAAAGAAATAAGAGATATTTCTCGTCTCAGGATTGCGGCTTACCAATAGAAGGTCACAAGGCATTTTAACCGAAGGGTCCAAGCTCAGAGCTTCAAAGCAGGTGACCTCATCCTATGCCTCGTTTTGCCAAGAGGTCACAATCCCAGTGAAGGAACATTGGGTCCCAACTAGGAAGGACCTTTCATAGTAAAAGAGAAATTGCAAAGTGGGGGATATCATCTAGCTAATGTCGAAGGAGTTAAGTTCCCCTGAGTATGGAATGCCGAACATCTCTGACCATACTATCAATAAGGGCAAATTTAGCCCCATAGATTTGTAATATTCTTCAAAAGTTTTGAATTAAATAATGATCCAAGAATTC
>JANHAO010023928.1:0-11763 GCA_026873985.1 Saraca asoca
ATAGCTTAAAGTCCACAAGTAATTAATTTGGAGAAATTAATTATTAATTAAAATTAATTAGATTAATTTTATATGCCTTCAAATGATTTGAAGGATATTTTGGACTTTTGCCAATATTTCGGGGGTCTACTAGGTCACACACAGAACGAAAAATGAGTTATAGCCACATTTTGGATATATTAGATATTCAAGGACTAAACTATAATTTCCTAAAATCATTAGGACTGAAAATAGTTTTCAAGGACTAAATTGCAATTGACAGAAATTGGAAGGATTGAAAAATAGTTTTTCAGTGGGGGCAAAACGACATGTCATTTTGGCTTCGAGCTGCTGGCCAAACGACATGTCGTTTGGCTTGCCCTTTTCTTGCACAATGCTGTATTTTAAATGCAGAAGTGAGAAAGGGAAATTAGGGCAAAAGACCTGAGCTCTACTAGGGTTTGCAGTCGGGGTTCGATTTCTATGGTTGAAGCCAGAATTTTGATTCTCTTCCTAGCTAGCACGTGGGTGAGAATCTAGAACTCAAAAGGTTTGAGCCTAACTCCAGGGTTTTCGGCATGAGCAATCGGTGGAGGTCGGGACACTTGGATCGAATTCGGTGATGTGTTTCGAGGCATCTTTTGCTGCTAAGCTTGGCCAAATAGGTTGGTTGAGCCTTTCAACTTGTAAATTTGTAGAGTATAACACCAAAACCAATGAGATCTGGGGTTTTGCTTGGTTCATTTTTTCGAAAATTTTTCAACTATTGATTTCGGGACTGAGCAATTTCATCAACCTTAGCTTGGATTTAGCGACCTAAGATCTTAGTCCAATGACCTCAATCCTAGGTGAGCTGGGCCCTTATTAGTCGAGTCCATCCTTTGGGCTTTTACCAGCCTATTTATGCGATTCCAAAAATATCCATAACAATGTCTATTTGAAACAAGTTAATCAGCAGAAAACCTAATAAATTCCTCAACCCTATTTGCATATTCTTCACTCAATCGATCAGTAGATATCCACTTATGATTCATGACTACTCAGTCTAAATTTCAATAAATACATAACTCAACAAATAATTTTGGAAATATTTCAGTTTGTTCTAAAGTATTATTGTGAATTTAATTAGGTTGATTCAAATTGCCATTTGAACTATAAAGTTGTAACTCAAATCTGCACTTAATTATTCATAATATATTATTGTGATCCAAAATTAAAAAATAACTAGGGGACACAATTAAACTTAATTAGCATACAATTCATCTCATTCACATAACATCAATTATTAATCAAATTTATAAAGAAAAGTAAATATTACCTAAAAATAGAGAGAGAATGAGACGAAGAAGATCAGTTTAAACCGTCGAGAAAGGGAGAGTGAGAGTAAGCCAAGCTTTTGTGGTTAGCAAGAGAATGAAAAGGAAAGGGAGAGGGAGACAAAGAGTGCCTTTGAATCGTCGGAGATGGGGAGGGAGCGAGCTATGTTATCAAACCAATAAGAGAGTGAGAGTGACAGTCAGATGTACGAAAACTTCTACATCTTAATTTCCATATTCCCACCAACACATCTCATTTATTTTAAAATGAGTGGAGATTTTTGACATCATTTTTCATTAAAAAATCGATGTCATTAAGACTTTAGACATCAATATGTATATAAAACTAACATCTTTTCACTAAGTAGTCATTTTTTAAAAACATAGGAAATGTCAACGTGTCTTATTTATTTTGAATTTATTTTTATTTTCTTAGACAATATATTAAAATTTTCACAAATAAATTGCTCAAAAGTTAATTATTTTTGTCCATTAAATTAATATTTAAATTCTTGAATTATTTTATTCAATTTAATATTATTAAATTCTTAAATATTTTTTAGTTTTTCTAAAATGAAATTATTTTATTTGGAATAAAAAATTAATGGTTAAAGAATAAATTTTGTTCATAAATAAAAAGAGACAAAATAATAAGAGTTATAAATAAATAGAGATATCTAATATATTAATTTGTAATATTTAATCTGTAATATAAAATTTTATTTAAATTGTATAGAGACTTTAGTCTTTTCTAAAAATAGACATATAATTTTAGACATCGATTATTAGCTAAAAATTGATATTTAAATATTTAATAACATTGATTTCTATTAATAAAATGACGTCTTTTCACTAATTAGTCATTTTTCAAAATACAAGTAACACCAATGCTTCTAATTTATTTTGAATTTATTTTTGTCTGTTTTATTTTCTTATATAATATATTACAATTTTTACAAATAAATTGCTTAAAGTTTTACTATTTTCTAAATTATTTTTGTCCATTAAATTAATGCTTAAATTCTTGAACTATTTTGTTCAATTTAGTAGTATTTAATTGTTATAATACTCTGTCATCTTTGTAAAATGAAATTATTTTATTTGGAATTGAAAAACTAATACTTTACGGAATACATTTTATTCATAAATAAAAATAAGCAAAATAATAAGAATAAAAAAAACAGAAATCTCTAATATATTAATTTATAATATATAAATCTATTAAAAAAAAACAAGGATCTATAATATATAAATGTACTAAAAACTAACGTTTTTATTTCTAACTAGTCATTTTTTAAAGGCATGCATCCATTGTTAATATGTCATAATTTTCATTCTATTAAAAAAATCAACTTCTTTTTGTTAACTAGTTTTTCTTTTTTTAAAAAAAAGAGAGACTAATTCATTACAAATTTACAGTACAACAAAACACTTACTAATCCATTACAACTTTATAGTACAACAAAATATATATACATTATAATTTATTACAACTACAAAATAGACAGTACAACTTTCCTATTGGTTTTTATCACAATAGGATAGGAGAAATTCAACCCACTAATCTGAAGTTAATCAATTTGAGCTTGAATGTAAGGATTGGTATATCTAAAGTGTTGCAAAAGAAATATACATTAGCAAATTACATGTACATATATCACTTATCCAAATCACATATCCATATATCAAATATTCAAATCAAACTATTATACTTCTTGTGGATCGTAGTAACCTTCCTTTATTTGAGTGATTAAGTCACTCATATACCTTAATATAAAATATCCACATTTAACATTTCCTCTTTGATGTGGACACTATAACAAATCAAATATAAATGAACATTTCAATTAGATGCAAAATTACTTAGAACATTTATAAAAAGTATTTAATATGATACAAATAAAAAAACTTACTTTTAAGGTGATCCATTTTGGATTAGGCTTTTTCCTATTGCTGTCCAAGTACAAATAAGCCTTAACACATCTATTGAATCAGATTCATACAACAAACCAATATATTAATAAAGGAAATCACATATAATATAAATCCAGAAACTAAATTTTGACTTACAAAATAACTTATGAGTCAATTAAGGTTATGATATTTTTACGAATCAGATGCCCTAAGGGATCAAGCTAGTAAACAACATTTTATTTGGGATATATCACACAAAGCATCCAATAATGCTTATAATAACAAAATATCAAATAAGTAATAGCAAGTTGATGCCTATAATAACAAAATATCAAATATCACATTAGATATTTACGACTTAATAAATGGTGCAAACACACAATGCCTCCTCTTTTATAGGACATCTGATATGTATTTTGTATTTTCTTTATTGTTGGTGCCTATTGGTGTAAATAGCTGTGGACACAAAAATTTGGCATCCAATCCCTTGGTTATATAGTCACGATGTAGAGGCCTCTACAAGGAAATAAAAGAAATAATTAATAAAACATTTTGAATTATATAATATAAATAAGATTATGAATTGAAAGTTAAAGGTAAACTCACATTTCAAAAACTTGGACATAAGATATATTTATCTCTTCCATGATTAGGAATTGCATGATGTCATCTTTGGTCATATAAATGTCACATTCATAACCCACGACCTCGGCATCCATATGAACAAAGATGAATGTATCATTCACCATCTTCTCAACCATAGAAGATAACATTGTCCTTGGATCAACAAGAGGCATCTCTTAGGTCAAAATTGGCTGATCAGTTGGTTAAGTCATTAATTCCTTGATTTGCTTACTCTCAACTTTCTTGGCTTCCTCCATAGGCTAATTGGTATGCATTAAATTATGAAATTTGTATATTAGAAATATAGTAAAATTGGGTCTTTCAAATACAATTACTTATTAGATAGAAAATGATACCTTTGTAGCCAAAGTGATAAAACTCTTTAACCATGTGATGAAAGTCCTAATCCCTAGGCCCATTGTCCTTATTTCATCTATTGACATTGATAGTTTTACACTTTGATCTAGTAGAGTGTCAACAATGACCTTTGATTACTTACCCGATAATTGTTGGTAATGGGGTTATGAAAATACACTTTCATATACCACTATACATCTCCTGAGCACAAGAGCTAAAAGGCATATAGCTTATTCCTGTATAGACAAAAAATCAAATTGATAAAGCTAATTATAATGTTATTTTTCACAAAAAAATATTAGAGACTAGTTACATAATAAAACAAGTTTAAGCTTTTAGTAACAGTCATTTACTTCTAGTAGCTCTATAAATGGGTCAGGGTCTCTTGGGTAGCTGGCTCTTATGTTGCTAGGTTGAGGAGCATTGTGGATCTTTCCCCTCTGGCCGGGGAGGGACTACATGCCCATATTCTAAATATAGGTAAACATTTTCTGAATTTCTTTCCCCTTGACCCGGTTCTCTTTTCTCAATTGAGCACTAACCTCATCTTTCACTGTTTATGTCACTTGAGTAGTAACCTCTACAATAAGATCTTCCATAGAAATTGATGATCCTTGGAGATGCATTGATAGTCTCCCCAAAAATAGGCCTTGAGACCCACTCTTCCCCCAACCCCCTAACATGGTTAGTGTGCTTTTAATTTTCCAATGTAGCTTTTAATATGTCAATCCTTTCGGATGGAGTAAAATCTCCCTAGGTCGATTGCTGCATAAGATAATCTTATAGCATATATACAATTAAGAATATTTATTACAATTTAACATTTATAATTACTTAAGAATATTTATTTCAATTAAAACTAACAAATTACTTGCAATTTTTTCAACAACTATCTAGCTTTCTTTGGTCATATATTCATCTTTTGTATTTATCTTGGCTCTCTTCCATAGCTCATGCCAAGATATTGAAATAACTTGTGGATCAAACTGATTGGAAGCTTGTTGTTTTGTAAGCTTTTGCTTTAATAAAGCTTGCTTAAGCTTCACATATCAGCCACAAGATAACCTAGTTTATATTTATTTTTAGCTTTTCTCTCCTTGTTGGCTTTACTCGTACCCTGTTGACAAAAAAATATAATTGATAAGAAGGACAAATTACTCATAATACATAGTTGAAAAAAAATAAGGTAAGATGACCAAATTTACTTGAAATGCCCCAGATTGGCACTGCTTCACATATTCATCCCATACTTGTTAATCGAGGAAGTTGTATTTTTCAAGGGATTTTCATCACCATTCTTCTTGACGATGATGAAATCCCTTATCAAATGATTCTTAAAGTCTTTCCACCACTCCCTACAAGCTTTAAGACTTCTTTTCTCCTTCCCGCATCAACATCAAAGGTGGTCTTGTAACATCCTAAAATTTCCAAACTCTATCGAGAACTAAAATAGCCTTTCGAAAGATCCAGAAAAGGGAAATTCAAATTTTTTTTGAGAATTTCAAAACTATAAATTTTAAGTTATAAGAGATCTAGAAATAGTAGAAATTAATTATATGAATTTTAGAAATCCTTTGAAGATTAAAGAGTTGATCAAGAATGGTCAAGGAATAGAATTTGTAATTTTGAAATTCTATTTCTAGAAAACTTTAGAAAATTTGAAACAAGTGTTACAAATATCAAATGAGTTTAAAAAATATAGTCATTATGAAAGGGATTAATTTAACTAATTTGTATTAAAATTTTTTTTTTTACAATTAACAAGTGTGTTAAATTTGAGTTCAAAATGGAAGAAAGGAGAAAAATTATTCAAAAGGGAAATGGTTAATTTTTAGATAGTGAGAAGTTAACTTATTTTTTTTTCCAAAATACCCCTCCTTCAGCAAGCTCACCTTCTTCTTTAAGCCAGTTTCGCATACAAATAACCCATGCAAAGCATTTCATCTTTTCCTTCAAGCCTTCACTTTCTCTCTCTACAACATTCACCCTTTATCTTTAAGTGAGCTCTCAATCTTGCTTATTATTTTTTCAAATTTTTATTGTTGATTCATCTCTTCTTTCTCTTCATTTTGACATCAAAATCATACTAATTCATTGAGCATAATTTAAGTTATGAATTTTTGAAGTTTCTTGTCACTATTTATAGTACTGTTCAACCCATGAATTAATCTAGTTTTTTTGATGTTTTAAAGCTTAAATATGAGAGATATAGCTTTATTCATGATAAAAGAATCATAATTTGATCTTATATGATTAGTTAATAAGAGAAATCTTTGAAAGAAGGATTGAAAGCAAATATGCTCTTTTTTTTTATCTTGAAGAGCATAGGAAATTTTGGAAAAATAATTAAAGTTTCTTATATGTTAGCTACTAAAGTGAGTGATACTTACCATTCTTATGAATTATGATGTGATTCTTGCTTGGAATCTATTGATTTGTGGTGCAAGTTGATGAAATCGATTTCTTGAGATCGCATGATGAAACTTGATAATTGAATGGATTTGTTCGAATAATGTTTAATATGTGGTTGAAATAGCTAAGTTTGTATTTGTTTAAGCTACCAAAAACATGTGATGTTAAAATCTTATAGGATGATTTGCCATATAAATAGCTTCCCCTATTTTTCTACTGATTGCATGCAAAATCCACTCGTACGAGTTAAATTGCATCATTTTGAACTGAACTCGCAATCATGCTTGTAGAAACCTAGTAGTTTTTCTTGACTGATTTGAATCAAATTTTGAACTAGAAATTTACGATTCGAATCGACCATCCTTGCTCTATTTTTTAATTGTGTTTGAAATTAGATTTCCCAAAAATTTTCAAAATTTGGAAAGAAAAGTTGCATTTATAACTACATTGCCTTGGAGTCAAATCAAACATTTCATAAATAACTTTTTCAATTCTAATGGCAATCATGCTTATTTCTTCAGTTATTTTAATTGTGATTCTAATCACACTTTCAACAAGTTCCACATTATTTAACCAATCTTTTTCCTAACTTTTATCTTAACTCTTTGAGATACCCTTATGACGAATCCAAATAATTCTGGCATAACAAGTAGGAGACTATGAAAATGTAATTGATAAGCTAATACCAAGGAATTGAATTATTGAGCATACATTGGTTACTAAGCAATGAATTTGGGAAACAAGTTAGTTATGAAAGACGAACATGTGATGATAATGATTATTATTATGGATATGCGGTTGCTATGTATAGTATATTATAAAACCCAGTAAAATGCATGAGATAGTAAAAAGTATGTGGTGTCATGATGTTGTGATTATTGTTGGAATTATAATCATTTAGAATAAATGATTATATGATATAAATCTATGTATATGAGACATGAAATGATACACAATGTTATGATTGATGATAAGATATGTTAATATGAAATTAATAAGATATCTATTATGAGAATGGAATGATTGAATACCTAAAAGCTTTTTAAGGCTTGATATAAGAATGATTGGTTATGGTGGAAAATAATAAACTGGATCCTACACCTACGCGTTTTAGTATGGAAGAGGGGCATAAGGTGGGTGCTTGAGGGAAAAGGTTAGGTATGCAGGATAAGGTAGGATTGGAGTAACAAGGAGGGTTAGAATTGAATTATGATTATGCACTACATGATTTATATTGCTATTACATGAAATGTTAAAATATGATATCATGAATTTGAAAATATATAATGAATTCGAAATGTTAACATATGGCTGAGAGTTAGAATCAGTCTAGAATGACCAAAATGTGTTGAGAAATGCATATAGTGAATTACCTCACTGGTAAGTTTTTTTTTTTTTTTTTTTAAATACCCTATAATCCTTTATAGATATGATATAAGTACTGGTTATTTGTTAGTGGCATGGATACATGTGTATGTATGGCTTTTGTTGTGTGTTAAATTCATATGTTTGGTATAAATATATCTCATTGAGCCACTGACTCATTATTTTATGGATTATTTTTTAAATACTCAAGAATTAGTTGCAAAATCCCCTACAGACAGGTAAGATAGATAACAATTCAATGGAAATTATAACTGATACATTTACCACTATAGTTGATAGTCCTATAGGCGCATATGAAGTCAAGATCCATTATATAATAATTGTGAATATGGCTGGTTGCGAAGTACTTCATAAAGTAGAGGTCATTCCTCTATAACCCCCAAATGTGTTATTAATAATGGCTACGGGTTGGTTTGATCCTTAGATAACTAAGTTCCTTTTTATTTACATTTTGAAAATGTGTATAGCATGACCATTAAGTCTTTAGGGATAGAGTTAGTTTAGCCTATACTTTTGGATCCATATCTACTATAGATTAAACTAACTTTATTTTGTTTTGTCCCTAAAAGAAACATAGGGTGTTTTAGGAGAATATTTTGTAGCTAGGAAGTTGTAGTTATATTTTAGAAAAGTTAAGAACAAATGTTAAAAGAGACATGCGTCTTAATAGGCAATGGTTCTGTACATTATATAAGTTTAAGTTTGTATATATATATATTAATGGTTCGTAATCACATGAGTTCCCTTTTATCTCTTATCAAAACAATTTAAGTCACATGCATATTATTGAAACTGTGCGAACCATGGGTATAATGAAATGACGAAATCAAATTAAAGGCTGGTGATTATTAAGGAGTAATTGATATTCATGCTGGTTATGATCAGAATTTTAGGTCATGACAAGTCTACAAGATAGCATACACATAGATTATACTTATACACACACATAATTATTTTAAGAAGATAGTTATATATAAATGTATATATCTTAAACACAAACTTGAGACAAGTAATAAATACTAAGACATCTTGTCAAATGTTCTCCTTAATGTCTTTTAGTACTTGTTTCCAATACTCAATATTGATTGGCATTCTCGTATGTGCTATCATTCTAATATAACTCTTATATTTTGAACACACAACCCCAGTAGTCTGACCCTTAGCATTGAAGTCAGCTTTCATCTTCTCTCCTTTACTACGAATAAAGGTCATTTCCTTCACAAGGGTATTATCCCTTGTACCTTTCTCAGTATGTTGAGAAAGATCTATATGACTGTTTAAAAGGAAAAAAGAAAAAAAAAGTTAACCAACAAAGAAATGTTTTTAAAACCAAACATACCATCATATATCAGTGAATAAAAAATAAGTATTTTTGAACCACATTACTCATTTTTAACCATATTCATATAAAACTATTATATCAGTTTTATTCTAAATGAGAAATGACTTTTATGATTTTTAAGGACAACCTTTGATAATTTTGAATGGAAAATGGTTCCATTCAAAGTTTTAGTTTTATTATGTAGATTACAATGAAAATCTTGGACATATTCATAATCACTTTGGCAAGTGATACAAAATAAAGTATACATGACAAGATTAAGCAAAGAAACACAGCCAAAAGATAAACCCTAACCAAAAATATTTTTGATAATCAAACTAAGAAACAAAAAATGCAAAAAAGCTAAACCCTAAAAATACAAACCATCAACAAAGAACAAAGCAAAAAAAGTTAAAAACATTAACATAACTTGACAAGGAAGAAATAAATACAGTGTAAGAAGAACAAAGTTCCATAACTCGATTAGAGATGAACTTGAAGTGTGATGATCTAAGACAACAAAAAAAAATTAAAAATAGTGAAGAAGAGAGCATTAAAGATTTGAAAATGATATTGGGTAAATATTTTAGACAAGGGAAAAACTAACTTGTTACGTAAGAAGCATGGGCTTTAAACGTTGGCTATTAGTAAGGAACCGCTGTCCATTCTCATATATCTATGTCAATTTTCATAAAAAATCGACATGGAAACTTAAGATGTCAATTTTTTTATTAAAATTGACATACCATTTTTCATCATATTTATAAAAGCACCTCTGATGCTTCTTATATGTTATTCCCATGATGAATTTTTTTTTTATTTTTTCATTTTATTTATACATTGATTCTGCATTAAAATCAACATCGTTTCTCTCTTTAGACGTCAGTGCTTTATAAAAAAATTGATTTCTTTTCTTTAAATAGTCTATTTTAAAAACAAGCATATAATATTTTATGTCAAAAAATTTTTTTGAATTAATTTTATCTATTTCCTTTTTTGGATCATAATATTATTACATTTTTACACACATAATTTGCCCAAAACTAACTATTTTTTGAAAAATTTTGTTAATTAAATAATATTTAAATACTTGATTTATTTTATCCATTTAATAATATTTCAATAATTGAATTATTTTTCACATTAGATAATATTTAGTTTTACAAAAATTTCTACGGATTGTATTAAAGACATCAATTTGTTTTAAAAAATCGATGTTGTTTCTGTTCATTTTTTTTATTAAATTATACAAACCTGCTACAAATTACATTTTTAAAGAAAACATTAAAAAAAATTGGTACAAAAACATTATATTTGAATTATGCTTCTGGGTTGTTTGCCATAAACCAACATTAAATTGTTGAAACTTGTGTGATTGCTTTAAGCCTCTTGTTTAAAGGACGATCAATGCATATACCCTTTTTAAAGGGAAAAAGGAAACTGAAGTTAATCATTTTTACATAGACTAATAAAAAAAAGAGAAAGAAAAAGGGAAAAATAATCTATAAACCTTCAAGAAAGCTTAAGTAGAATGCATATGCCTGTAATTTTTCTTCGACAGGGATACTGCTTCATTGGGAATAGGAGTTTGAAAAGTGGGACACAAGAATTCCATTCTACAACTTAAATATATTTGGAATAATTTGTTTAAATTATGGAATGGAATTTTTATGCTCCACTTTCAAACTATTCTTCCCAAAAGTAAGTTGCAGTATACTGGTTAATGAGAAGGGATGCATTGGCTTTTTATATTGTGAGGAATCTTTAGACACCATTTATTTATGTTGAAACCAACATGTAATATCTCATATCTACGTCATTTCCTAATTAAAAGTTGACATCTAATATGCATTTCTTTGTATAACAAAATGTAAACATGTCAAACTTATTTTAATTATTCCCATTATCTTGGTAAAATAGAAGAAATTAATGATCATAAGAGAATTTTGCAATTCTGAAGTTTTAGAAAATGGAATATTAATTGTAATATTATCATATCAATGAATTAGTTGTTTGTAAACAATTTGATTAAGAATTCAATTGATAAATTAATAAAAAAATTATTTGATTATAATTAAATAAGTCATGTAGTATATTATTGTCACGACCCAAATCCCAGGCCCGTGATCGGCGTAGAAGGTCACCATCAAGAATCCCTTTCCTTCAAGAAACCCCCTACAAGCCTTACCATGCAATACTAACACAATATCAATGCACAAAACTTTCTCTAATCAACAATATGAATGTATTATCTCTACCGAAAATTCGGTAGAATTTTCTCTATTTTCTGGACACCCAGGCACAAGGCCGTCATACAAATCAAAGGGCTACACGCCCAATCAACCTGTATAAACATATAGCATATGCGTAGTGGCCCAGATTATACACAACAACTACCTACTGGGCATCCAGACAACATTTACAATACATGAACATGTAATCCTATCCAATTGC
>JANHAO010023929.1:0-11760 GCA_026873985.1 Saraca asoca
AATTATTAGATCTTGACTAGTGTCATTTTGGTGTAGAAGTTATAAATTATTAATAATCAACCTCACAATCCTATAACCCTTTATAAGATTGATTAAATAAACTTCTCACCATGGATATCATTTTAATATGTAATAAATAAGAAATACAATATAAGATGAATAAACAACCTTTACATATTATTAAATCAATACAAAAAGTACAGTCATAGATATAATAGAGCTCAATCCCCATTGGCTCTAGGGCACCTATCTTAGACTTACAGTGGAGGCACTATTAAACACTTAAAATCCAACAAAGAGCTATGAACTTACTGAGGTGTATTAAACACTCAAAATCCAATAAAGAGCTGAGGTACGGAGGCATTATTAAATACTCAAAATCCCTCAAAGTCTAATAAAGAGCTGAGGTACGGAGGCATTATTAAATACTCAAAATCCAACAAAGAGCTAAGGTGCAAAGGCACTATTAAATACTCAAAATCCAACAAAGAGCTAGAGTTCACTGAGGTGCAAAGGCATTATTAAACGCTCAAATCTAGCAAAGTGCTGAGGTGCAGAGGTACTATTAAACACTCAAAATTCAACAAAGAGCTATGAGCTCGTTGAGGTGCGGAGGTATTATTAAATACTTAAATCCAGCAAAGAGTCTTCAGCTCATTTAGGCATGAAGGCACTATAATAAATCCATCATAGCTTTCATGTGACCAAATGCTCATAACTCTCATGCGATCAAATACTCATAGCTTACATATGATCCTTTTTCCAGGTGCAGCTTACATGCAACTTGCCAAAACATTACTTATTGACTAAAAGAGCACTCGAATGTCGAGATTTATTATTAACTGAATATGATTGATTGGTCATTTGAATATCTTATTTAGTTGTGATTTACAAGAATATATATTATCATCTATAATATACAGAGCGTCCAGTACAGCATTCAAGAATCACAAAGAAAGCTCATTTATTAAGAAGGCCTCATTCAACGAGGTAAATTTACATCAGAAGATTGGAAGTACAGAGTTAAAGCATAAAGCCTATAGCTATCGCTTCCACAAGGAAGAAGAGAGTCGGCCCCCAGGAGACAAACTCTAATCGGCTAGAGGATCGATGAGCACAACTATTCCCCAATCTTCTTTTTCTTCTTATAGCCCTCCTCAGCCAACGGCTCCTTTCCTGACTCACGCCTAGAGTAATTCAAAAAGTGCTCAGAAGTCTGGCTGGCAAGGTTGAATCTCACAGTAGAATCATGAGAAAATAATCTAAGATCTGCACACAACTCCTCAACAGCTAACAAGAAGAGTTATGCAGGGAAGTTGCATGCAGCAGGCCATTCACGCCTTCTAATCTACTGCAGCAGGTCATGCATACCTCAAAACGCTTCACCAGAAGCCAAACTACTAGAAACATGAGGGGTTTAACTAAAGCATCCATTAGGCTATTCCACGAAGAAGCAAGAAGAGCTTCTAGGCTTTATAAGCTAATCCGGGTTCATGAAGCACCCAAGGGATAATTGAGTATTCTAGATCGAATGATCTAGAGAAAACAAGACTGCTATGCCAATGGTCATAGATTATACACAGTATGAGGTATGGCCTAAAACAAATGAAATGAAAGAAATGAAGTCTAAAGTGACAACACAGCAGAGCAAAGACTTTGACTGCTCGGTAAAATCGTAACTCCTAGTCTGCACAACGAACTGAGAGTTAGGGGGCTTTTGTTATGGGTAAAATTCAATCTCGCAGAACAGACCGACAAAGGCCTAGTAGAAACTAAAGTCTAAGCAAAAGAAGTCTCACTCATTAAGGTTACTCTGTAGGCACTACCTCGCCAATCGCAAGGTTGAGATGCAACAAAACCAAAAGTTAAAGGTTCAGCTCGTCAAGAAATGAATTATCCTGCTCGAGCTCGCTTCGACAAGTGCGAGTTCGACCTCGAAAGCTAGCGGCGACCTGAGCCAAGGGTCTCGGCTCACAAGGAGAGGCACATTGCCTGGCCAAAAAGCTCAAACGAGATAGAGCACCAAACAAGCTTATGTCAACTTACAGACAAAGGACCTACCCTATAGAAAGTAACCTGCAGTAGCCGATTTGCAGGAGTTTATATTGTCTTGTACATTTAATATTTGATGTAACTTATTTACAATATGTAAAATTACATTTGTAACCTCCTAACCTCTATAAATAAGAGGAGAAGGATCCTTGTAAGGCAAGTTGAAATTGCTATACTGAAACTCTGTAAAATTTCCTTCAAATTAATAAAAGCTACCGTGGACGTAAATACTAGTACCGCCTGATTTTAGCCAAATTACGTTAAAAATATTGCATGTCATTATTATTCTTCCTCTGAACCATCTTTATCATCTTCCTCGTCTTTCATTTTGTTAACCAGAAAGCAGTTTGGGGTTCAAGAGTTGATTTCAATTGACAGGAATTTGGCTATATCAAATTTTGCTATCAACAACATCCAAACCATTCGGTGGAATGCCTGAGAGGAAATAATTGTTGGATGGTTTTTTCTTTGTCGAGGTTTGTTATTCACAAACACTTGAGGGGCCATATAGCAAATACCTTCATGTGTGTTTTCCCCTTCTCTAACAAGTTCAGATTATATAAGAAGTCAAAGATCACACGTGTCCAAAAGTGTTGTATGTCATAAGACATTTAACCATTTGTGCACTTGAAACATCCCAACTATAAATTCACACCCTCCCTTCTCACTTCTCTTTCATGCCCATTGCTCTCTCCTTACTTGACTTCCTTCCTTGCCTCTGTTTCTCCACTCTTCGCTTCATCAGTTTATTTCCTCTGCTTTTTCATCCATTTTAACAGCGGACAGACATATAGCTCTTAATAAGAATGTCTGCTTCAAGTATCTGTCAAGGTTTGCGATCTTGTCTCGAACCTTGCCTTCTCGAATCACGTGTTCTCAGGCTCAAATTGGCTCCACCAGGGTCGAGCCTTTCTCCCCCCTCCGCCTCGCCATCAATCACCAACAATGTCGGCAAAAACTATGAACCTGTCATGAAAACAGACCAAAATGCAGACGAAGGCAGCTGGGCTTTTCTGCTATCTCTGGCGGACAACTCTCGTTGCAACAAAAGTGAGGAAGAAACTGAAAAAATCTACGTCCACCCCACGGTTAAGCGTTCTTCTTCAGTACTCAGCGAAAAAAGCTTGGAAATGTGCACTGAAAGTCTAGGCTGCGAAACTGGAAGCAATGCAAGCAATAGCGACGAAGAGATTGCTCTGTTTTCATCAGAAAGTGACAAAACTTCTTTCACAATACATACTCAGAAAGTTCACAGAAATTCTGCTTCCAAGCGAATGAACCGTAGTAATGGCGGTTTTCCGCCGCCTCTAACCTCCATGACTGACCTGGGCGGAGTTCAAGTTAAGCATCATCGCGAAAACGGAAGGCTAATCTTGAAAGCCGAAACGACGTCGTCTTCTCAACCTGTTTTTCATGCAGAGCGCAGCAATGGCAGGCTTAGGCTTCGAATCTTAAATAGTTACAGCTCTGTATATTCCGAATGTGGTGATAGAGAAAGTGAGGATGAAGAAGAGGCTGAAATTCAGAGTGAAGAAGTCCACGTTGAAGGAAGTATTGAAGAAGAAGGAGGGGAGTTGGGAGGCAATAGTGAAGTTGTTGAGGGTGAAATGGACAAAAGGAATATTGGAAGACCAAGTAGCTGCAAGGCTGGTGGGAAAAGGAACAAAGTGATACGGGAGCCATTTTTGGTGGCTACTTAGAGAGATTTTCTATCACTTTTTTATTTTATTTCTTTTGAGCAGAATTTATTATTATTATTATTATTCTTGTTTTTTCCTTTATTTTAGGATTTTCAGCCATTGTTATTATGATTGGGAGTTTGGTGCTTGAAATTACGGAATGTACTAATGGTCGTTGTTATAGTTATTAGTTATATTGGACATTGTCCTTCTACTCTCACTCCTTCCCATCTCCTTGGTGTTCTGTTTTTTTTTTTTTTAAATTTATTCATTACATATTTTTAAGTTTCTAGAATACTCACAAAAGCATGATTCCATGATGTCATAAATAAGAATTTTGATTTCAGAAGATGCACAAACAAAAGAAAAAAGGTAAAGAAAGTGTTGACGGTAAAATTTGGTTCGGTCCAAATCTAGCCAATTTGAAGAGTTCTTTAGAATTTAAACTGCAATCTGATTGTATAAACGAAGAATGAAGAGATGGGAAGAAGAACAATAAGAATGCAAAAAGATTTTTAATATGATTCGGCTAAAACCGGATAGCATCGGTCCCTACGTCCATAATTGATTTTATTGCTCTGGTGAAATTTCCATAGAATTTCAGTATGTATTTTCTAACCCCCTTTTAACAGTGATATCCTCTCTTCTATTTATAGAGGTTGGGAGGTTACTAATGTAATTATACAAGTTGTATTTCTATTGATTCAAATAATAAATATATGTGACAACTTAAACTCCTGCAAATTGGCTTTTGTAGGTTGTTTTCTGCGACTGGGCCTCTCTGGCTGCTTCTTGGCAAGTTGTCTTTGCAAATTATTTAAGTGGATACTTGTCTCACGTTCAATCTCAGCGAGGCCTTTAAATGGGTTAGATGAAACGTTCTGCAAACCAAAGCTCCTGTCCTGGGGTCTTCGTTGACCTTTGATAGGAGATCGCGAGCTCGTATCTAGCGACCTGAGCTTACATAAGGCAACGCATTAGCTATGCGATCTGGGGCTCGTCCCTTAGCAAGATGGGGCTTTTGCCTTACTTTATGCTCTAAGCTTTGTAGTTAGTGACCTAACACCCTTGAGCAGTCTTAGCTCTTAGGTGGTTTAGGCTCTTTTCTCATTTGAACTTATCTGTTATTGGGCTTTTTCCAGCCCATTTTTTGTAGTACTAGAAAATTGCCACAACATTAGCCCCTAACTCTTAGCTCATTTTGCGAGCTGGGAGTTGCAGTTTGCTAGCAAAGGCTTTCATTTGTGGATTACCATGTAGTCAAAGTCGTTGCGGTCAACCTATCATTTCATCTGCTCTAGGCCATACCTTCTACTGTACGTGCTTCATAGCCATTGGCGTGTCAGCCTTGTTTTCTTTCAAAGTATTTAATAAAAAGGTGGTTAGATTTCTTCTGGACTATTCGGTGAGGCCAGGCTGGCCTATTTAAAGCATGAGAAGTCCTTCTTCCTTCTTCACTGAGTGACCTAATGAGTGCCTTAGATAAGCCCCCCATATTTCCAATGGTCTGCCTTTCTGATGAGGTGTATATGGTCTACAGCATAGGAAGTCTTTATGGATAACCTTTCTTTGAGGGTTCTAAGAGATCTTTCATAGATCTTGGATTATTTCCTAATAGTTATGTCGTGGGGTTCAGCTTTCCTAACCATGTTCCCCTGCTTCTCAATTCTAGGAGGATAGGTGAGCTGGAAAGGAGCTTTTAGTTGAAGAAGATAACAAGAAGAAGAATAAAGAGCCATCATGCTCGTTGGTTCTCTAGCTGGTTGGAGTTCATCTCCTAGATGCTAGTCTCTTTTTTTTTTTTTATTCATAATAGTCATAGGCTTGCTCTGGTTTTATACTTTGAATCTTTTGATGTAAATTTACCTCGTTGAGGCTTTTAATGAATGATCTTTTCTTCATGATTCTTGAGTGTTGACCCGAATATTCTGCATATCACAAATGACAATAAAAAATTGCTACAAATCACAGTAAAATGAAACGTTTAGATAACTAATCGGTTATGCTTCTTAGTGAGCAATGAATCTGAACATCAGAGTGCGATAGTGATGAATAGTGTATAAGTAGGTTGCATGAAAGCTGTGCCTAGTAGTAAGTCACATGAAAGTTGTGCTTTGCGAGTCATGCCACAACAATCTTATTACTTGGTGGGCAGTATGAGTTTGACTTTGCCAGCAATCTTGTTGCTCAGTGGAACAACAATCTCATTGCTTAGATCTACAATAGTCTCGTTGCTCAGTCTCACAGCAATCTTATTGCTCAATGGACAACAATCTCGTTGTTTAGTGGAACAACAATCTCATTGCTCAGTGGCACAATAATGTCGTTGCTCAGATCTACAACAATCTCATTGCTCAGTGAAATAGCAATCTCGTTGTGCAGTTCCATAGCAATTTTGTTGCTTAGTGAAATAGCAATCTCGTTGTTTAGTCCCACAGCAATCTTATAGCTCAGGTGGGTAGTGAGTTTATTTTTGCACCTCTGCGCCTCAACGAGCTTATAACTCTAGCTAGAATGAGTTTATTTTAGCACCTTCATGCTTCAACTAATGAGTTGGCAATGAACTTAGCACACAAGGTGCCTCAGTTGAAAAGTTGGTAGTGAACTTGGGCTTGACTTTGTCAACACAGAATAACTTTCTTCTTATATAACATTTCACTGAAGATTAGTAAATAAAAAGATTTAAAGGGCTTTTATTAGCCATTGAATAACAATACAACATCAAAATATGGTCCTAACTGAAAGGCCCTGATCATGATCAGTGATCCACTGCGGTTGCTGAGGTTGCTGTTTGAAGGGTCAGACCACGTAATTTTGTAAGTGACCTCTCTTGATGAGGTCTTCTATGGCATCCTTAAGTGCCCAACATTCTGAGGTATTATGCTCGATCTCGTTGTGATAGGTGCAAAACCTACTCGTGTCTCTAAACTTACTAGGGGCCCTCAGGGGCTTGGATTTCCAAAAATATTCCCTATTTCTTTTTGTGGCAAAGATCTTGTCCTGAGTGTCAGACAAAATACTATAACTTTTATGGTGACCCCAATGCTGAGGTCACTAAGTTCTCATTTTCTTTGCGAACTGGATATTAGAGTCATCCTTCTAACTCTCATCGCTCCTTTTTTTTTTTGCTTTGAGTGGAGCTATTCGCCTCATTCTCTTGTTTGGACTTTATGCCAAAGGCTTCATTCCACTTGATCTGTTTGGCAGTTTGATCATAAAATTCAGCTAGATTTCTTACCGGGGACTTGTATAGGCTTTTATACAGCTTTCCATCTTTGTAGAGTCTCGCTGAAATAATCATCAAGATATTTTCCTTTGAGGGGTTCTCTACGGAATTGGCCTCATGCATAAACTTGGTTATGTAATTTTTTAGCAGTTCATGCTTATGCTAAAAGATCATTACGAGATGGTAAAGGGGGGTGAGTTACTTTTTCAACGCTTGATATTGATTGATGAATTTTTTTTGACAGTCTTCCCAGCTAGTAACACTATAAGCTGGGAGGCGTATGAACCATGCTTGCGGTATGCCTCCTAATGTAGCTTGGAAGATACGACATTTAACCAGAGGATCAGTTGTCGAAGGTCTATCTGGATATTGAATGCGTCCAAGTGGTCGCATGGGTCATTGTTCTCGTCAGATAGCGGGATTGCGGGAACTTTAAGTTTATGAGGGCAAGGTTGCACTTCAATTTCTTTGGAGAGTGGCAAGCTACCCTTGTCACGAGCTTGATCATCTTGAGCTCGAAGGCATTCCTCTAATCACTTTAGCCTCTCGAACAATTCCTTTATCTTCGGCTCGTGAGAGAAGCTACCCGAAGTATCTCCCTGGCTGGACCTATTTGAGCTCTTAGCTCGACACAAACCCCCAAGTTGTTGACCACCGCTATTCTAGTGTGTTTGGCGAGCTCCTGATCTCATTCGCTGATTGGCAGAGCGAGCTAAGTCAGGGTGTTGATGCGTCTATCTAGCAGACTTTTCCTCTTGGGCTCTTTAACATAGCTACTGAAGTCGCGCTACGATCTTAGCCTATTTTTGTGCGCCTAGGGTTTGTGCCTGCGTCAACACTTTAACCGTGTCTGCCAACTCTTTTACCATATTCTCTAACGTTTGCTGAAGTTGGTGACCCGTCTGCACCTCATTAGTTCTGGGAGCAACAGTAGGCTGACGGTGAGTTTCAGGGGGTAAACCGATAGTGATGCTGGCAACGGGGAGCATCTATTGGTTGATCAACTAGAGTTTTTGAGCTTTTGGGGGTTCTTCCTGTAGTCATTGCAGTCGAAAAGAAGATCAATCAAGATGCAAATGAGTCCTCACAGATGGCACCAAAATGTTAACAGTGAAATTTGGTTCAATCCAAATCCGGCTAACCCAAAGAGTTCTTTAGAACTCAAATTACAATTCGGTTGTGCAAACAAAGATTGAAATGATAGGAGGAAGAATAGCAAGAATTTAAAAAGATTTTTAATGTGATTCGGCTAAAATCGGGTAGCGCCGATCCCTACGTCCAGATTGATTTTATTACTCTGGTGAAATTTCTACAGAGTTTCAATATGTATTTTCTAGCCCCTCTTTTAATAGTGATATCCTTCCTTTTATTTATAGAGGCTAAGAGGTTACTAATGTAATTACGCAAGTTATATTTCTGTTATATCAAATAATAATTGTATGTGACAACTTAGACTCCTGCAAATCGGTTTCTACAGATTGCTTGCTACGAGTGGGCCCCTCTGGCTACTTCTTGGCAGGTTGTCTTTGTAGATTGTTTAAGTGGATACTCACCTCGCGTTCAATCTCAGTGAGGTCTTTAGATGGGTGAAATGATATGTTCTGCGAGTTGGAGCTCTTGTCTCAGTGTCTTCGCTGACCTTTGATAGAAGATCACGAGCTCATATCTAGCGACCCGTGCTTGCGCAAGGCAATGCATTGACTATGCGATTCGGGGCTCGTCCCTTAGCGAGTTGGGGCTTCTGTCTTGCTTTATGCTCTAAGCTTTGTAATTGTTGACTTGGCACCCTTGAGCGGTCTTAGCTTTTAGGTGGTTTGGACTCTTTTCTCATTTGAATTTATCTGTTGAACTTTTGTCAATCTATTTTTTATAGTACCAAAAAATTCCCACAACAGAAAGGCTAAAGATTTTTATTTTATTTTATTTTATTTTTTTAGATATTGTCTCAATTATATGCTAAACCATGTTGGATAGTTTACCAACCAATGGACCCAAAACCTTAATTGTGGTTGATCATGAAACTTTGTAAATGACATATACCTTTGATTTTTACATACTGCTTTTAGTATATAAAAAGTATTTGAATAAAATTTAAATTCCTAATTCTCTCGCTAAAAGATCAATCACTTTATCGAATGTAAAACATATTACATAATTTTTATTAACCATTTTTCTATTTAAAATTAAGTTACATAATAAAGTTCTTCGTCTCTATCACAAACTCATCACTCGAACTCTGAATTGGATTGGTTTTTGTATTGCGAACCTTGAAGCTGGGGTGTGGTCTGACCTCAAAGTCCATGATCTAAGTCACATGTTTGTGTCAAAAACTAATGAATTATTGGGTGAAACATGGCTACAAGAACTCTATTGACAGTTAAAGCAATTCAGGTAGCATTGGAATCTTGCTCATCTCATGGGACTGGGATCGAGATGCATGGCTTCTTCATTGGTTAATAAATGATTTATGAAGGAGGCATTCGGAAAGAATTCCAGTACGTACATCCCAACTTGTGTTGTACGGAATCAGTACCACCAATGCCTGGTAACTATCAAAGGGGATGGACCCCACAACGGTAACATGGACTGACCTCATCTCCAAGGATCATCCATGTGATTGCTTTACCACTCCCACAGAATCCACCATGTTATGTTATCAACATTTTCAATTTAAAATATAGCCCTACTCTCTTGCTTTATTACACAAGTCTTTTGTCGTTTAAATTGCTTCAAAAATTGTCAGTTGCAAGCTAGGTCCACCACCGACTTTTTTTTTTTTCTCCTTTTCTAATAAGAAAATATCTATTCATCAACTATGGAAAAATAGTCATGAAGTAGAAAGGTCCTTCCTTTTAAGTTAATTTAACTAGTGAGATTTGATTTTTTTTAACATGCATATTTTAAGTTTAAATTTTATCATCAATAATATAAAAACAAAACATGGGCAAAAATAGAGAAGAAACATTAGAGGGTCGAAATAAGAAAAATGTTGAGAAAATTTTACAATTTTTTAAATTTTGAGATGGTTAATAATGCTTCGTTTTGAGAATAAATAATTTGTATGTATCATTATAAGTCTTCAAAGAGATAAATAACATATACTATCCTTAAAATAAAACAAAATATTCTATTTATAAATTCTTATCTACTAAAAAAATATGTCAACTCTTCACTTATCACATTTACACATGTGCATACAACATTTATATAAATCAAATAATAAAATCATTTTAATTCAAATAGTATCCTGAATAGTGTGTATAACACTATTATATTATACCAAAAAGCAATTCACATTTAACACTAACATAAGGTGTGAGAGAGACACCCTTTTTCACGATATAAAACAGGTGCATATGTATGCAAAGACCTCACTCTATATTATATATTGAAAACACGATATCCTCTAGTTATATTGATGTGACCTTTATTAAGGTTTAGAATGAAGAATTTTGGGGTGGAAAGAAGATTATAGGAATGAGAAGAGGGGAATTTTGGAATATGAAAAGAAAGGAGGGAAGCGATGAGGTAGGGTAACATTCCCCTGGGAGAGGTAGATAGTGGGCAATCGTGGAGTATAGGAATCCATACATTTAACTTTGGCGAAAGGCTCATATGACAGTGAAATGAAAATTTCAACCAGCAGCACATGGATCGTTCTGTCCCAAACATCATGTGCTTCGAGAACCTTTTGAGAGGTATACTGGCCCTTTAAGCACACATATATTCTTTCACATTATCATGTCACAGGGAAAAAATCTTGGGGTCAATCAATTTGTCCTCTGATTTTAATGTCACATACAGCTCTTCATATATACTAATATCTTCAAAAGATGATTTAATAGTATTTATGCAAATTCTGCTTTGTCCATAGACTTACAAAAGTAGTGCTTAAAACACTAAACTAAGTATTGTGTGTTTGCCTCTTAATCAAGTAACTTAAGCTATTATTTGTTCACTAAATTTTTACAAAATAATTGAAAGTTATTGATGTAAAATTCACGTCCTTCCTTCCCTTTCCAAATCCAAAATAAAAGGTGGGACAAGATTTTGAAATGCAGGATTCCATTCGTCCCTTGACTTCTGCCCATCCTACTTCGTCCTTTAAATCCGACTTTCAATTTCTGTTTGGTTCTTGCGTACATTAAATCAGTCCTAAGATTTCAGGAGTACTGACTCTTTATCCACGTACATTTTGTTCTAATTGGATTTTGCTTTTGCTTGCCTGCATGTATACCATACTTGTAATTTAACAAAAAAGGAAAAAAAATCCCATATGCTTGTTTATATGCAATGACGACACACAAGTTTAAACCTAAAATTTTTTGTAATTTATCTAAATTACTAACGATTAAATTACACCAAATATATTTCTAAGACGACAAGAAAGCACATTCTAGAAATTAATAAGCTCATTCTTTGTTAAGCCCAGATATTCCCATCTATCCTTAGTATTTACTTTCTAATTATAGAGGTACATAAACAGTGTATTGGACCATGGTTGCTCTTCTGTTGTGTAACCTTTTATGATTTTGCTTCATGTGGTTAGGTAACATAATCTGACAATGGTGCAATTTGGTACCACATGAGTTTCTTTTGTGTAAATTTACGTTAGAGTACCAGTGAAGTCTTAATGTTCCATGAATCAGTTCACATTCAGATACACAAAAATAAACCCTTATATCCATTTGTCTTTTTAATTATATTATGAACCATCGGTTAATTAGTAAAAAATTGTGTATTCAGTTGTAGTATTTGACAATTTAATTTTCAATTCCACAAAGAAATTAAGGAGGAAATTGA